>JAODAL010010956.1:0-102335 GCA_025379985.1 Phyllomedusa bahiana | reverse complement strand
TTTTGGGAGGTCAAAAGCAGTATAAATAAGTTATCTTGTTTCTAAGGTTGGTTTATTCAAGCCTACCAAAATTTAATAGTTTCCTCATGTTTTTTTAGTTAAAAAAAAAAGAAACTTTAAACCCGGCATGTCTCGTTGTATTTTTTTGATGAATCCACAGTGAGCATTATTCTTATAGCAATTATAAGCAGATTTGCCGACTGGTTGCTTATACCATTTTTCCCAAATCAAGAGATTATATTTTTTAGATATCTATATTGTTTGGGAAAGACAAAAAAAAAAAGTTAAACCCTGTCGTCGATATTGAAATATTTACCACACTGGCAGAATCCTGTTCCCTAAGTAGGCCCAAAAAAATTCCCCCTTAGGGGTTTTCTCGCTACAAATTTTGTTGAAATGATGGGGACATAAAAAAAAGTATTTTGGGGAAATTTGGTTTGCATTACCTAAATCATTGTATGCAATATGAACTAATCTGTGTGTTATATTATTTCTGCGCTTTTGGTCGGGCCACCCCCCCTTTTCTATGATTGATGGATATTTTTTTCAGCTCTTTTGGGAAAATGCCCCCGGATGGGACATGTCCTGGCTGTGATTGGTGTCTGCACTCTGGTTACCCCCCTTTTTGAGCTGTTGAAAAATTTTTTGGTGAAGCTGTTGCCTTGTTTTTAATGCTGACTGTGTAAAGGTGTTGAGTTTCTTTGAGTCTCTCCCCCCTTCTGAAGGATTGGGAATTTACTGTAGCTGCTATTTTCGTTCCTACCTATAACCACCCTTATATCCTATACCCCCCCGTTACTCCTGCCGTAACAGGGGGGGAGCGAGGCATTTCTCGCATTTGCTTCATTTTTCAGACTGTATGTATTGCTTACAGCTTGCAGATTTTTTTGGTTACCGAATGCAGGTGTTCGGGTTTTTCAAGGAGTTTGTGGGGGGAGGTGACAGCTTCAGATTGAGAACTGACCATTGAGGGGTCTGCAGAGTGGGAATCCTCTCCTTCCACTGTACACAGAATGATGTGTCACCGTCTTCGGAGGGAACACACGCCTACGGGAGGATAGGACATGCCCTTGATTTTAAGGTAAGAGAGATCAACAGCTCAAGTCTGCGAAAGCCAGTAATGAGAAAACCCCTTTAAAGAATTGAGGATGAAAGGTATTTACTCCGTAAACCAACTGTTTCTTTAAAGGGGGAAATTTATTTGTATATTTTTGGCCAAAAAGTAGTCATAATTTGTTTTGTGAAATTCCCAAGGGGAAATACCTGTAGATCTATTTTATACTCATTATTAAATTTCACTAAAAAAGCATGCCAAAATGAATTTGATATGCTAATGAAAACCCCAAAAACCTTCTCTAAAAAGTCTAGTTTTTTAAAAATTTACACCCAGTATTCCCCTAGAAAAAATTTTTTTTTTCTAAAAAAATAAAAAGAGTTGAAATCAGAAAATTTCATGTAAAAGGGAAAATTTTCCCTCAATTTCACATTTTTCATAATGCAGTTTTGGCTTTTCAATCTCCCCCCCAAACCTAAACCCAAATTTTTAAACCCCCAAAAAAATAAATTTGGCTTAAAAACCGCAAGACCCACACACAGATTAATACCATGGTCTTTTGGGTATAAACGCATACCCAATCTTATTGGGTAGCAGTGGAAAGGATTGGCACTCTTCCTTCTCTTTGACCCTTATGTTGGACATTTTCCACTTTTGTGGTGGCTCCAATGATCCAAATCCTCCTATGTCCCCATCCTATGTATTATGAAAGGGTTTTAAAAGCCACCCGTCGTTTTAAAGGTTTCTAGGTTTCACCAGAGCAGGGAGCTGCAGCCAGTGAGGGAGGACCTTTGGAGGCTGGGAATCGGGGAAGGAGTAGTAATTCAGAGAGTATCTGTAAGAGAGAAAAGAGAAAGTGAATGGGCTCAGTGAAATTCCCTGAATGTAAACATAGCTGTGTTGATCATTTTATTTCCCCAAAACCAGAGGGGGTTTTCACGTCAAGGGGGGGGTGAAAGTGACCCCTGACGGGAAAACCCCACCCCAATTTTCCTGCCTTTATTGAAGTCCCCTGCCTAGGCGGCAGACGGTAAATGGGGCGCAGTCCCTCCCGCGGGCTAAAGTGAAAGGGGCCGTCAAAAGGGAAAAGAATAGTCAAAAGGGCCCGGGTCAATATAAAAATGGGGGAACCCCCAAAGCCACAAATAAGAACCAGAGGAAAAAAACGAAAACCCAAGCCGAGGTCAAAAGCCAAAAAAGAAGCAAAAGCACAAAATAGGAGACAACCCGGGGGCCCAGGAGAACAAGCCGGGGTTTAGCTACCCGGTAAGCAAAACAAATATACAGAACGTAACAAGTTTGCCGGGGAATATAACAGGCCCCTGCACTCAGCTTTAGGGGTTTAAAATTGGGATTCCTGGTTCCCGCCCCTGCAGCTGTTGGAGCGGCCTCCGGGGCCCTCCCTTTGGGCTGGTGCGACACATCCCCTTTTCGGGGTGTGGCGGGGCCCCACTGTTCCAGAGTTGTCAGCAGGCATATGCATCAGGGGGGGATCAGTGCTAAAGCTGCTGCAGCCTTTTGATTTTGCAGCCTGGACGGGCCCGGGACAGCCCCCCCCTTTTTAGGAGGGGCCCCCGGCCCCTTCCCGGGTCTGGGTTTTTGTTGGGGTAAACAGGGTTTTTCCCCTCACCAGGCGATCAGCTTGGTTAGGTTCCCCCAAAAACCCAAATGACCTCTCTCAGGACCACACCCTTCCAAGGGAAACCAGGTACTGCAGTGCCTTTTGGGCCTTCCCGCAATTTTAAAACTACGGGGACTTCTTTTTTCTAACTCCCCCTCTATGAAAAACTGGAGAAAGGAGGCTAGAGGGCGGAGTCACAGGCTAAATTTTTACCTTTACGAGGTCCCACGGGGGCCCAGTTATGTTTTCAGAGAGAAGGGGGTAATTTCAGCCAAATAACCCAAACCGGGGTTACCCAAATCCCCTAAACCACTTTAGGGACTTTCAGGTACAGGGGAGGGCATAGTTCCCAGGAGGCCGGTTCGGGGAAACCCTTAGCCCCGGCGCAGACTTCAAAAGATTCCGCATGGGGCCTCAACACTGGCCCCAGCTGCATCTAGATAGCCACATCACCCTGAAACACCCAGTATTGCCCGCATGGTAAGGAAGGAAAAATCTTAAACACCCCTTTGTCCCCACCTGATTAAAATTTTCCCCTAAATTTTCCGTCAAACACGGATTATGTTCGGGAAGCCGGGGCAGCCCCAAAATACATCGGGGCAGCCCCCCCTTTTGACAAATAAAATTTAAAACTTTTCAAATGTTAGATCGATCACCACTCCAGCTCGGGGTAAATATTTGATTGGGGCCCCGAGCAGTGGGGTGGAGTAAATTAGCCATTTACCCGCGCGAGTCATATAGCGGTTACAAGGTAAGGCCCAGACTTTTGGGCCGAAAGACGCTTTTCAACAAAATTAGAAGTTGTTCCAGAATCCCCCAAAATGCACTCCCAAAAACCGGACAGCGACAAAAAAAGAAATCTTAACTGGTAGCAGTAATTATAGATTCAATAGGGGAAAACCTGCTCGCCGGTGATCTCCTGCTGACCCCCTGGGCGTTGCAGTTTTTCCGACCTGGTCTTCCCTTTGGAGCTTTCCCGAATTCTGTGTCCATCTTCTCCACAAAAATTAAAAAGCAAACCCCTGGATGCGCGAGTAGTCCTAAAGGTTTACTAGCCGCAATGACAGAAAAAGCCCCCACTTGCATGGGCTCCTCGGGTTTTTTTTCGGAAAAAAAAGGTTTTAGGGGGGACCATGGGTGTGGACCCCCGGGGGGGTAACCTTTTCCTGGCCGGGCTCTCCCTAAAACGTCTGTCCAGATGAACGGGGCCCGTGCCATTTGGCCCCATCTAAAGTACCCCGGGGGGGGTAAGCCACCAATTTTTTTTTTTTAAATCCTTCCCATGGGCAGCTAACCCTAATCTAAACCCGGCATCTGAGAGTGCGTCGTTCCAAAACCCGACGGAAAAGCAAACCAGCGACCGGGAAAATTTTGGGGCAAAAAATCATCCACAGTCTTCTTTACCCTGCCCCAAGGTGGGCAAACTGAGCCTCGGCAAAGTTCCCCATCTGGGGCATTAAAGGGGTACCCCCAAAGCGGCAAAGAAACCTTTTCCCCGAAGGCAGTTTTAGGGAGTTTATGTGCTAACGAAAATGCCCACTTCCCGGGGGGGAACCCTTTCAGTTTAAAGGGCCCTAACAAAATTTCCCCCCTTTTTTTCATTCCCTGAGGTAAATGGGTGGAGCCCAAAATTTCGGTGACAACCCCAAATGCCACAAAGGCCTTTTGTTAC
The DNA here is from genome assembly GCA_025379985.1 of Phyllomedusa bahiana. Taxonomy (NCBI): domain Eukaryota; kingdom Metazoa; phylum Chordata; class Amphibia; order Anura; family Hylidae; genus Phyllomedusa; species Phyllomedusa bahiana. The sequence goes on along the minus strand of JAODAL010010956.1, from coordinate 97,988 downwards.
CTGTGAACCTGTCAGGCCCAAATGGATGGGGGTTTTCCCCAGGGGGGGAAGGATTGCAGGGACCCCCTTTACTTGGGGTTTGCCCCCTTTTTGTTCTACCCTCCCGCGCCCGATCCGGGTAGCTGGGTAAGCCCCTGCATCTGCTCTTCCAGAGGGTGTCAAAGGGGTCCTTTGTGATGGTTGAGCAGTTCGGTTTGGCCTGTGTTTTTGTTTACGTCAAGGGAGGGGCTTTAGGGCCCGGGCTGGGGAAACCCCGCCCCCTGCCCTTGGGCCCACTTGACGTGCTGCCCTTGGGGGCAGACGGAAACTGGGTGACAGTCCCCGCGCTGGGTAAAGGTGCAGGGGCCGTAGAAGGAAAAATAGTCAGGGCAGTCCCGGGTCAATTTTTAAATAGGGAAAGCCAAGCCACCCAAAACGAACCAGAAGGAAAAAAACGGGAAACAAGCCGGGTAAAAAACCAAAAACGGAAAACGAAGCACCAAAAACAGGAGAAAGCCCGGGATCAGGAGGAAAAAGCCGGGGGTCAGGTAAAGAAAAGCAAAACCCCCAAAATTTTCAGAACAGCCAAAAAAGGGAGCCCCGTAATTTACGGCGCTGCATCAGCCTTCGGGGGTTTAAAAGGGATTCCTGGATACCCCCTCTGCAGCTGATTGGAGCGGCCCCGGGTCCTCCCATTGGCTGGTGGGGACCGCCCCCCGTTTTAGGAGTGGTGGGCGTCTGTCACTAAAAGAGCTGTCAGGAATGTGTATGGGTGGGATGTGCATCAGTTTCTGCAAACCCGTTGATTCCCCGCAGCCTGAGCACAGCCTAGCCCCGACACAGGATTTTACGAAGGAGTAAGAAGATTCTGTTTGGGAAAAGGATCCCCCTTTTCCCACGCCGAAAGGGAAAATGTCGGGAAAAAGTCCCCAAAAAACCCCAGACTTTATTCCCAGTGGACATCGGTTAGCAGTGTTCAGTGTATTGTTGTACCAAGTTCCTATCAAATTAAATAAAAACTTTATTTTCTCCAGTGCGCAGCCTACCTTCTCTTCTCGCCGCTATTACAAGTGTACAACATTCTACTATTGCTTGCCTGGTAAATTACCTACACCAGACTCCCTCATCATCAAGTTGAAAGAGTTAATGCATCTGGAGCACTTAGACACTGAAAGACACACTTTTTTTATGAAATGGCAAAATTTTATTGACCAATATTGAACAACTACGGTGAGCAATCATCGTATGACACTCCTTAGCTTAAAGATATCCTAGTCATGTTACTTTTAAGCCCGTCACGTCAAAATTAGTCCACTCCTTCTGGAATTTTGTCCTGCCTTTGAAATAGTCTTTTAATTTCTGGATGACAGTAATATTATGGAGACATTACCCAAGCTATTTAATTTTATTTTCTTCTGCTTTTGTTTCATTTCGCTTTATTTTTATTTTTCTAGTTGTACCTGATCCTGCAACACACTGTATTCCTTACTACTTCTCACCACCACAACCAATATAACTTTTTTATATTTTACTTTTATTTATTTTTTTTATAACAAATTTTATTTCAGGAGACAAGAAATACAACCATGTGACACTCACATAAATCACACATTGACATGTACCAAGATTGTAGGAAGCAACAAGTGATTCAGTACATAATTTGAGAGTGCAAACTCCTCCTCCAATATATAGTGCCAACGGCAGAGTTCAAAGTCTCCTAATCTTTTTCAAATTTTCTCCCCGACCTAACGTGGTCTTAGACCCAGAGAAAGTATTGCAACGAGATCAATTTGAACTATCCCTCCATCCTCCCCCTGAAGAACCCCACCCGGTGTGCACTGTCCCCCCCCCCCTCCACTTCAACCTCCGATATCTAGGTTTCCCAACGTGCCTTTTAGCTGCTCTATGAGATAGTACTCCGTATACTTGAATGGTTCTAACAACATTTTGATTTCTTCTGAGTTATATTGCTTGGAAATAAAAGATCTCCACTTCTTCAAGAACCTCCCTGCCTCCGCGTCCTTATTATTAACCGCCTGAAGTTTCTCCAGGTATAGGACTTGGCGTAAACAATCTGAAAGTTCTGGAATAGATGGGATAGACTTTACGATCCAGTGCCTCAGTATGCATTTTTTTGCCGCTAGCAGAGTGACATGAATACCCTTATTGTCAACAAAAGTCTTCTCTGAACCCTCACAGACATAAATCTAATTTTGCCTATTTGGGTTAAATTTGTAGCAAAAATTCACAGTGAAGAAAAAAACCCAATTAAAAAATAACTTTTACTTGATATGCCTTAAAAGAATGCCCTCCAAAATGGAGGACCCACAGCAACAAACACCAAAATTTGTTCTCCTAGAGAGGAAGAAATGCTGGTTCCTCTAAATCTAAATATCCAATATAGTGGTACTGACCCAAGAGGTGAAAATTGCCCCCCTCGGCGGAGTAGTCGCCCCAACAGGAGCGGCCCCACCTATTGAGAGAGCACCCTAGGTCAGACCCCTTAAACAGTTCCTAAAAGGATACCAGCAGGACTCCCATATGTACTATAGATACTCCAGGAGAAACAATTCTATCCACATAAAATCATTCTTTTTAGTCACATGTACAAAACAAGAAAAAAAAAACAAAAACAAAGTTCTGTTGTATCATTAATTCAAAAACCCGTGTGATTTGTTCAAGACCCGACGCGTTTCCCCCAGAAATTCTATAGGGTTCATCAGGGGTAACAAGAGAACATTTAGCCAACAAGACTAAAATCACAGCATACATAGACTAATAGATAAAGATACTTAGCAATGATATCCTTAATGGTGTTAATGCCGTCAAGATAATCCAATAAGATACAGATTGATGATGTGTCTGATGCCTCAGTGTGGACGATACTGCCACACTGAGGCATCAGACACATCATCAATCTGTTCTTATTGGATTATCTTGACGGCATTACCACCATTAAGGATATCATTGCTAAGTATCTTTATCTATTAGTCTATGTATGCTGTGATTTTAGTCTTGTTGGCTAAATGTGCTCTTGTTACCCCTGATGAACCCTATAGAATTTTTGGGGGAAACGCGTTGGGTCTTGAACAAATCACACGGGTTTTTGAATTAATGATACAAACGGAACGTTGTTTTTGTTTTTGTTTGTGGGTCTTGAACAAATCACACAGGTTTCTGAATCAATGATACAACAGAACGTTGTTTTTTTTTTTTTTTTTTCTTGTTCTGTACATGTGACTAAAAAGAATGATTTTATGTGGATAGAATTGTTTTCCTGGAGTGTCTATTGTACATTTGGGAGTCCTGCTTGGTATCCTTTTAGGAAACTGTTTAAGGGGTCTGAACCTAGGGTGCGCTCTCAATTAGGTGGGGCCGCTCCTGTTGGGGCGACTACTCCGCCGAGGGGGGCAATTTTCACCCCTTGGGTCAGTACCACTATATTGGATATTTAGATTTAGAGGAACCAGCATTTCTTCCTCTCTAGGAGAACAAATTTTGGTGTTTGTTGCTGTGGGTCCTCCATTTTGGAGGGCATTCTTTTAAGCCATATCAAGTAAAAGTTATTTTTTAATTGGGTTTTTTTCTTCACTGTGAATTTTTCTTCTCTGAACCCTCCACTGTAGACTCTTTGGTGACATAATGAAATAGCATCCCCTGAGGGTCAAACAGAATCTGACAGTCCCACGTATCTGCAATGTATATTTTGACTTGCTGCCAGAAGCTGTTGATTGCCGGACATTGCCATATGCAGTGAAACAGATCAGCCTTCTCCAGGTCACATTTTGGGCATGAAGTCAGGTGACCAATTCTATTGGGGATTTGAGGAATGTTGAATGCATATATGGCCTTGTGTATTAAACGAAATAATATCTCCCTCCACTGCTCATTGACTATGGCTTTTCGTACACTTTGTATTCCCCTTAGGATTTTGTGCGAGAGCTCATTATCCTCGAATTTTGTTTCCCAATAACCAAAGAGCCGGTCTATCAGCTTCTCGCTGCCTTTGTTTAGATATATTGAGTAATGTCTAGATAACATTCCTCTACACTCGTTATTTTTGGTAAGCTCTGCAAACTCCTTCGTCTCCCCCAGTGACTGTATGACTGGATCTACAAAAGTTGTGCACTTGCTGATATTGAAAGATTTGATTGGGACCCAGAGCAAAATTTTCCCTTACTTCCTGCCATTTAAGCAAAGAGCCCGTGGATTGTGACAATAAGTCCCCCAGGACCCTGATTCCTCCCTGTTTCCAGCTTAGAAAGAGTTTGTTCTCCCTTCCTGGAATAAATGATGGTAGATCCCAGAGGGGAACAAATTGAGATATATACATAGGGCGTTTAAAGAACCTCCTCGTGTGTCGCCAGGTGGCTAGTGTGTCTTTCAAGATGACACTACCCTTAGCGTCGCTTGGATGGAGTCTCAAAGGGAGATGTAACAGTGATCCCAGACTGTAGCAAGAGATGAGCTGTGATTCCAATTCTGTGTTGGAGAACCTGTCTGACCCATCAAGCCAGTCCCTCACATGTCTCCACATAGCAGTTAGGTTGTATAGATGAATGTTTGCCAGCTGCGCCCCTCCCTGGAGCCTGTGCATGGATAACTTTCCAAAGCTAATGTGAGATCTTTTGCCTTTCCAAATAAACCGCATAAAAGCTCTATGCAGTTTGTTTACATCTGTGTGTTTGAGCAAGATAGGTATGTTTTGCAGAGGATATAGTAGCCTAGCGAAGCTTATCATTTTGATCAATTGGATCCTGCCTATAATAGACAGAGGAAGATCTCTCCACTTTTCCAATTCTGTCAGGATTTTGGAGAACAACGGAGGATAATTCAAATGGTACACAGAGGAACCCCTCGGTCCGATCTTGATCCCTAAATATGTCAGATAAGATCTTACCACCTCCACTGCGCGACTGGGTATATAGTTATTAGTTCCTAACGGCAAAAGTTGACATTTGTCTCTGTTAATTTTAAAGCTTGAGAATTCTCCAAACTTCGATAATACCTCCTTTCAATTGGGTCATGGGGTCATTCATGAATTTCAATATATTGTCCGCAAAACATATGATCTTAACTTCTCTTGAGCTTACTGAAATCCCTTTGAAGATCTCTGGACCCATCAGATGTAGTGCTAGTGGCTCGAGGGCAATGTCAAAGAGCATAGGTGACAAAGGGCACCCCTGTCTAGTCCCTTTTTGCAAGCTGAAGGGGGAAGAGATGAAGTCCGATGTATGAATCCTAGCTTGTGGGGTATTATACATCGCCATCAGATAATGCCTAAAATCTCCCGTGACACCCATTTTGTCCAACACCAGGTTCAGCCATTTCCAATGAAAATTATCAAAGGCTTTCTCCGCGTCTATACTCAGTAGTGGCACGGTAGCTCCCCCCCCCGATTTTCCCTGTCCATATAATCCTGAACTGTCAGAACTGGTCTAATGTTCTTAACCCCCGATCTTCCTGTTATAAACCCCATTTGCTGTGGGCCTATCAGTTTTGTCATGATGTTTGACAGCCTGGTTGCTATGACCTTTGAGATAATTTTTATGTCTTGGTTAATCAGGAAGATGGGGCGATAGGATGCTGCATTCAGGGGATCCTTGCCTTTTTTGTACAACACCTTGATATGAGCTGTATCCCCCAAAGGAAGTATCCTACTGTCCCCGATTATCTCATTATAAACCTGCACTAACGTTGGGGATATGCCTTTATGCAATATCTTATAGAAATCACCTGACAATCCGTCCGGTTCTGGTGCCTTGGCCGGTTGGATATTTTTAATGGCCGACTCTATTTCTTCATTACTAATTTCCGCATTTAGCTCATCGCTGTCTTCCTTGGAAAGTGTTTTAGCCCAATAGTCTCCAGGAAAGATTCCCCCTTGGATATATCATATGGTGTTTGTGAATATAAATTTTTGTAGTAATCTTCCAAAATTTTATTGATATTTTTGGGGTCTCTTGACAATGCCCCCGAGCCATCTTACTTTTATTTTAAATGACTTACCATGATATGCAAGGCTCTCCATAACCTACCCACCCATACATATCTGCCCTAATCTCCAGAAAACTCCCTTCATTCAATTTCCATTACCCACAGGACTTCTCTGCCCTCATTTTTGTCAGCTCCTCACACAACAGTTGCTACTGTACTTTGTTTGGTCTTATATTATGCATGCAAAAACCTTGAAAATGTACAGCTCTAATTAGTGGTGTTTTAAAGTAAAAATAGTAACTATAAAAGATGTTTGTATATGTTACATAATTTATACTGGTTTATGCTATAAATGGGAGTTGTGCAGAGATCATTATACACATACAGGGGCGTAACTAGAGAAGCCAGGGCCCCAAAGCAAACTTTTGGATGGGGCCCCCCCCCCCCCTCTGCCCACCTCCCTGACCACGAACATTTACCGGACATGTGTTAGTTTAATGTAGATAATACAAGGGGGAAATTACCTCACCTTTAATATCACCATAAATACTGCTACCAATCAAATCCCACTTACTAAGACCAACATTACCAATAACACTATTAAATTTAAGGACCTGATTATACCGCCAGAACACGACCACAAATTACCACCACTAATGACTGAATAATACCCTACACTATTACTTCAGTACACAAAGACCAATAGTAACGCCATAAAAGTGACCATATAGTGGTATTAAAACTAGTGTACACAGGCTCTTGGCAGGACTGTATATAACCACCATACAGTGACCATATAGTGGTAGATACCAGATATACAGGTGCTTTGCAAATAGTTTACTTACATTTAGGGCCTCACAGGTGACGTCTTGTCTGAGGAGTAGTTCACTTTCGCTTTTCTTCTCTATTCGGTCCAGACCTCCATGATGACTTCCTCCGTCCACCACTCGTCCCTGTAGAATTTACAACACAAATATCTGAGACTCCTCACTTTTTTAATAATTTTCCCAAGTGAGTGCCCCTCCCTCATAAACAAACTCCCATTTTTAATGGCCCAAATGGTAAAAAATTACCACTGGTAATTATGGGGCTCACCCAGTCGGTATGTAGGTACTACGGTGCACCCGGGCGGTAGATAGGTAGATTAGTACCCTCCGGGCAGTAGCTAGGTAGATTGAGGAGATGTAGGCAAGCTTCGGGCCCCCGGGCAGTAGTTAGGGTTTCCTATGTAGGTAGAATGGGGGGGCCCCTGTAGCTTAGGCCACCCCTGTAGGTAGAATAGGGCCCTCTGTAGATTAGTGCCCCATTGTAGGCAGAAAAGTACCCCCCCTGTAGATTTGGGGCCCCCTTGTAGGCGAATAGTTCCCCCCCCTGTAGATTAGAGCCCCCTTGTAGGCAGAATAGTTCCCCTCCCTGTAAATTAGACCCCCCTTGTAGGCAGAATTAGTCCCCCCTGTAGATCGAGCCCCCTTGTAGGCAGAATAGCCCCCCGGTAGATTAGGGCCCCCCGGTAGGCAGGAATGTCCCCCCTGTGGGCAGAAAATAGTTCCCCCTGTAGATTAGAGCCCCCCTAGTAGGCAGACTAGTCCCCCCCGGTAGATTAGAGACCCCCTGTAGGCATAGTTCTCCCCCCCCCAAGCATTAGGGCTCCCTATAGGCATAGTTCTCCTCCCCCCTTTAGGGCCCCCCTGTAGGCATAGTTCTCCCCCCCTTTTAGAGCCCCCTGTAGGTATAGGTCTCCCCCCCTTTAACGCCCCCTAGAGGTATAGTGCTCCCCCCTTCTTTAAGAGCCCCCTGTAGGTATTCTCTCCCCCCACCGGGCCCTTTCCCTTTTGAGGCCCCTGTAGGTATTCTCTCCCACCCCCTTCCTTTAGAACCCCCTGGGAGGTATTCTCCCCCCCCACCCCCTTCCTTTTGAGCCCCCCCTGTAGGTATTCTCTCCCCCCCCCCCTTCCTTTAGAGCCCCCTGTAGGTATTCTCACCACCCCCACCACTTCCTTTAGAGCCCCCCGTAGGTATTCCCACCCCCCCCCCCCTTCCTTTAGAGCCCCTTGGAACCCCCCCCCCGTAGCTCATTACTTACTGGCCGCGCTCCCCCGTGTCTCCGTTCCTCCCAGCCCCAAGCCTGCTGCTTTAGGTTTGGGGGCCCCGAGGACAGGAAGCTGGGCAGGTGGCGCGGTGACGTCACTTCCACCGCGCCGCCTGCAGAGCGATGTACGGCAGGGGCCCCTCCCCCCCCCCCCCGGCTTCACAGACCGGCCCCGCAGCTCTGCACCCGCCGAAGTGAACTGTTGTGTTCACGGGCCGCGGGGCCCAGAGCGGCATCACGGGGTAGCAGAGGTGGTTAGCAGTTTGCCCCGGGGCCACGGGCCCCCCCAAGCCCCCGGGCCCCCCCGTAGCAACTGCTACCTGCTACCCCTGTAGTTACGCCCCTGTACACATATATACACAGAGAGAATTATGAGAATAAAAAGCACGTCTTCTTTGAATTATGAATTATACAGTTTCACATATCAGGATGTAATAAAGAACATCTGCTTCTTAGAAGGTCTTAAAACTAGGTAAATACAACCTCAGATGAGCAACAGCACATGACAAATTCCGCTGTGTCATTACTTTCTTAACAAAAATTATACCAAAATGCAGAAGCAGTGTAACTTTACTGCTTCCATATCAATTATAAGAATGGGTAGCAGCAAGGTGCTGATAATCAAACACTCTTGATTAATTGATTACCAGCGTGTCTAATCACCTTTAGAAAATAGGTTTTGGCAGTGGGCTGGTTTGGAGCAGTCAGATGTTTGATAACAATGCCAAGAAAGACATTAATCAGCAATTATCTTAGAGAAGCAATTGTTGATGCTCATCAATTTTCAAGGCTTATAAAACCATTCAAGATAATTTGAAGTACAGGATTTGACAGTGAAAAGGTGAAAAAATGTATCACAGCAAATATATAACATGGATTTTGCTGTCAATTTTACTATTCTACATTAAAATTGGCAAAATTCATAGTGAAAATCATCAACAGAAATTTTTTTTGGCTCCCAAAATTTGGAAATTTTGCACCTCAGGTAAATTTTTCAAGAAAAAAACAAATTAAACCGAATGTGGATAAGATTTGTAAAAATTTATCCATTTTCTTTTGGTATTTTTAATCTGCCCCCACATTTTCCAGTAGGGGTTGAAACAACCTATTTTAAGAAAAATTGTATCTTTTTCTTGTACCAGAAGCTTATGATGAAAAAAAAAAAACATATATATCATAATGATGTTTCATTTTATACTGCCAACATTGTCCAAAATTTTAAAATTTTTTCAATTCACAAAATTTTTACCCCCCTTTTGTGTTTTCTTAAAAACTATTTTTAAACCCCCACCCAATTTTAAAGGAAGATTTTCCCCATAACTGCTGGAAAAAAAAAAAAAATTAGTAAATAAACACATAAAACCTGTTTCAGACAGAATTTAAAGCAAGACACACAAAATTAAAACATGAGGCTAATTAATTCATTTATGTCATTTTTTTCTCAATTGTGACACATAAAAGGTTTCTAGAATGGCATGACAGTTTCTCCCCCCAACTAGTAATTTGTGGAGAAATGAAAGTGCAAAAAGGGGGTTTAAGGTTTTTGGCTTTGTCAAACGGGCCATATTTCTTTTATCTGATTTTAAAAGCAGAATAAAAAAAACCCAAATTTAATAAAGGGGTTTTGGGTTCCTTTTTACTAAATTTGACGTATTTCCCTTCCCAAAAACCTTTTGAGCCCTTATATTTATAAATTGGTATCAGAAATTAAATTGTGCCATGTGTTTTTGCTAGGGGAAAAAACCTTTAAGGGAGGGGCAGGATGAAAAACCAAAAGATGGGGAAGTCTTGTCAGGGGGTTTTTTACCCCCGGACCTTCCTAAAAAAACAACCTAAAATATAAAATATTTTTTATAAAATATAAAAAATTTATATTTAAATAAAAAAAAAATTTTATATATATTTATATATTTTTTAAAATAAATAATATAAAATATTATTTTTTATATATATTTATACATATACATTTTTATCATTATTACGGGAAAAAATTTTTTTTTTTTTTTTTTTAAAATTTGTTTAAAATTTTTCCAAAAAAAAGTGCTCTAAAAATTCACCTTGAGGCCATTACAATTTTACCCCCAAAGACCCCAAATCATTTCAGGATGTAATAACCAAAAATGCCCCGTTTCTTTTTATGAAAACAGTTTTTATTTCGGGTGACCTCAACTTTTTTAAATAAGTTTTGCATAAAATTTCATTAATGGACCAAAGTTACTCTTGTGATTTGTTGCTATCACTTGTATTTGTTGGTCAGAGATCTTGTAAGGTAAAAGCATATAAGAAGGGTATATTAAATTTACTTCATCCTCTGATCATTTATCCAGTGTCAGAAAAGCGAACACCACATTTGCTCACTATGCGGGTTTTACAAATGAAATTATTATTATTATGTTACTGTGAAGACTGAATATTACTCTTAGCTTAGAATGGGATTTTAATCTTTAAAGGGGTTTTCTCATCAGATTTATTAGCTTTAAACATATAGGCAAAGGTAAATCAAGACTACTTCCAAATACATTGCTGTTTTAATTTTGCAAGAGCAGAGCTTATCTCATGACTGTGTACGGAAAGTTCTCTATGTTATTGACTACCTCTCTCTATTTTAAAAGCCCTCGTCTAGTCAATCCTTGCTGTGTCTTCTCAGCAGCACAGGCACATGTTTATTTTTCTTACTGACAAATTATAACCATTGTAAGCTCTGTAGCTTTGTGCCTTGTTGTTAAAACCCCTACATCACCGATTTCTCCTTAGGCTCAGCTAGTAATAGCAGAGCTGAAATGTCAGTCATTACTGTAGAACCACCCACATCCTGAACTGCAAGTGGAGGACCAGAGCTGGCTGTGAAGAGCTGGCACTGTGAAACAGACTGATGGAAAACCCCTGTAAGCTAGCAGCTTAGTTGATATGAACTGTGATTTATGCTTTATAACTTTAGTTACATTTTAGACACCAAGTCATTTTATATATTACATTTGATCTGGCATTACTTTGATATCATTACCGGTATGTCTGAGCCCCTGGTACAGCAGTGGCTGGAGATCAAGCCAACATAGAAGATCTCTGAAGAATGTCTGCTTTCTGCAGCTTACAGCACAGTGACAGACAGAAACTATAAATAGTTCAAAACTTTTAAAGGAAGCCTATTAGAAAAAAGGTTTTACCCTGCAAGGTTGTTTTTCTTTCTAATAAATATTATTATTATTTATTTATTTATTTTAGAGCGCCATTAGGTCCAGGGCACTGTACACAGGGGCGTAGCTAGAGACTCATGGGCCCCGATGCAAAACTCTAGCATGGGGCCCCACTACTCCCAGACACTGTTTGTGGACCAATACTTTTCAACAACAGATTCCTTACTAGACATGTCTGCGGTGTAGAGCACTGCAGAAAATTATTTCTATTAAAAGGAATTGTTCAATAGAAGAAAATTCATTTCAAATGGGCCAAAGAAAAACAAGTTATATAGCCAAAGCATCTGTGCCCTCTTCCCTCCCCTCCCTCATAAAATAAAAAATGTTGTGGGGCGAACAGGAAAAAAAATTAACTATGCCTTTTGTTTTATGAGTTTTTTTTTGTTGGAGTTTATGCTGAACAGTTAAATTGACATGTTATCTGTATTCTGCAGGTCAGTGAGTATACAAAGGCCACATTATCACCACTATATAGTGACTAATATCACCATAATGTTACTGACCAAAGCAGTATTCTAAGACCAATAATACAGATAACAATAACAATATACAAGGATCAAAGAATACCCCATATATCACTACCCTATAGTGACCAAGTCAATATTCCAAGACCAATATTACCAATAGCAACAATATACAAGGACCAAATAATGCCACCACAGCATGACCACATATCATCCCCATAAGGAGACTGAATAAATCCATTGTACTGTTACTGAATATAAACCATTATGTGAAGGTAGAGAGGTTTGAATCAACATTGTGTTATATGTATACATTTCATGAAATCCAAGCTTTTCTCCTTAAAAAGACATCTCAAGAATAAATGGCCATCTTGTGAAAAATGATGCAGCAATTATGAAGAAGCTAAGAAGGTACTGAACAGGCATAGTAACATCTGCTTATCAGTTTTCTCTGTCTGAAGAAAGGTTTAAACAAAATGAAAATCACTGAAGTTGTGGCTAGATTTCATTCCTCCCAGAGACAGTGCGGACCAATAAACTTACCTAGAAGCGCTAAAATGGACATACATCCGTATCCACTCTTCTCTCTACTGCGCCTGCGTTTAATCTTGATTGTATTTAATACAACAAATGTGTTAGAATTTACTGAACGTATCAGTTGTGCTGGAACAATGAACGAAATTATGACCCAGAACCCTGTGTCTGACTCAGTTTCTTCTATTCGGTCCTATATAAGTTACCGTCCGATTCGTGAATTTTGGAATACCGGGGGGCAAACGGTGTGACCCCCCAATGTTGGTAAACGCCCCCGACCTTTATGGCGCCCAACGTGGTGTCGTTGCTTGAGGTGGATCCAGACTGCCAAGGACCCGAACCTGCCATGGCTTTTGAGGACCGTAGGAATATCAAAATTGCGAGGCGACTGCAGCCTCTAAATGTCTCGGTAAGTTGATGCATCTATACTGGTATTGTAACTGCCGATATGGGCCATTTGATGTCTCCCCGGTTAGTAATTTGCTTGTGGTATCCTGTACCCGTGGGTGGTGCCACAATAAAGTAGACTCAACCTAGAAAAACTTTGATCCAGAGCCTCGGCTACCGTTATTCAACATTGTTTTGTGTGACTTCCATAGTTTCGTGGATTTGAGTGCCACTGTTTGTAGTCACAAACCCTTTGCCCGTAATCGGAGTTTATGCTGCGCGACATAATAGTGGGAACTCTCACAGTCTCTATTAGGTTAATGTTGATGGTACGGAGATTCCTCCCGGGTTATTTTTGGGACACAGATCTGTTTATTTGCTATAATATTCAGGTGGACCGGGATAGAAATAATCCACTAGGGATTATTCTGAGAAACATAATAAGTATACATAAAAGTTCTGGCAAAGAACGGGAAGAATCCGAGTCCCCACATTGTGGCAACAAAGGGTGGGACTATTGTTGTTAAGTTAGGGACTATTAATTACTGGTTGATAAGAATCCTAGATGTTGTATGAGACCGGGCTCAGGGCACAGGCCCGTATGGCCACGGCTGTGTAGTCTTTGTCAGTTTGGAGACCTCCCCAAGGCTATAGAACACCAACATTTTTAAGACTGTATTCAAAACAAAGAGCATAAGTTGCTGAAGGGGCATAGACGGTTGAAGAGATTGTAATTAGAAAAGAAGGGAAAAGTATGTGAAAAAATGCATTCCAATGTTAAACCGTGGTGGGATTGTCCACAGAAAGGGAAGATTTGCAGCCTTCTAAATTGCAAAGAGGTATGTGAGCAGAATCAAAGAGGGCATTATCTGACAAAGATGGTTTGGAGATGGCACAGGCTCACCTCCGAGAGGCCAAAGTTAGCAAAAGTGAAGGTTATTTGTGGAAAGAAGTTGAAAGTGTTGAAGGGATGATAAGGAAGAAAAACTACTGTATGGTTACATATATTATGGTCTAAAGTGGTTCTGATTTAAGTGAAGGAGTCCTCTGCGCCACCCACGGCCCGACAATGGCGCCGTCGAGAGGCCCATGAGGGGGGGCAAATGTGGCTTATTTAAGGAAAAATCAGAATCCTGATCGGGTGGAGAATTGTAGAAACACACCAGATCCACCCCCAATACCGCCCTCCGCACCGCCCACTGTATCCCCAGGTTACATCCCCGGGGCAGTATTATCAGGGACCTCTTGCACCAACCCCCCCACCCGCGGTCCCTGAGGCCTGTTCACCCCACCCCCCCAACGTCACCGCATCACCACCCGCCAGGCCCGCCCCGGCACAGTAATGATGATGGTGAGATGCGGAGGGCAAAACCAACCGAGACAGACACTCCACTTGAGCGCTGATCCCAAAGGTCCACATCTAAAGCCCCAAGAACCCCCCAGACGGGAGTGAGTGGATGAACCCCGCAGTCCGGTGGTCTCGTCCACAGTTTGGTCATAGGGGGTTGTACGGGGAATGGGCCAGGGCCCTCTGTTCTGTAACCCCCTGCTGTAGCACCGATGCACAATCAGAAAGGTGGGATCCAAGCTCAGTTGCATGTAAAAAAGACCCAGCACGATGTCATGTACTGTTTTCCACTGTCATGGGGACATCACCACTCACCAGGTGGGAGCATAGTTAACACACCGCCAACCCTCAATTGTCACAAGTTACCGAGGGGTTGGCACATGATTATTATGGAAAAAGGCAGGTTCTGAGGCTAGACCAGGACTGTGAGCAATTTCTGAAAGGAGAAGGGCAAGGTGGATAACGGGATCTGCTAACCTGACAGGTGGCAGGAATCTCCCTTGCAACGTTTTTTGGTCCATGCTGTGGGGACTCGGTCTAGAGTGGTAAAGATATTGACAAGGAAACAACACAGCTTGACATCTGCTGTTACTAATGCTTCTGGATTTGGTTAATGAAGTAATGACACAATTATGAACAACCGGTCCATCTCCCTCCCACTTATCATCTCCTCTGGTATCTTTAAGTTTCCTATAAAATTATGCATTAAAGTCCACTTACGTGCATGTTTGAATTACATTAGCAAAGCCGAAGGGTGTAATTTAGATGAGGTCAGGATAGTCTCCTCCTCGCCAGGGCACACGGCCATCCTTGTAGCAGAAGGGAGGGCCCTGGGAATCTTCCCAGAATGTGAGGATCTGGACGCAAAGGAGCAGCCCCCACCCCCACCAGTCCCAGAAGCACAGAGCGGCGCACAGGTGGACACTGTTCTACTGAAGATGCGAGCAGGCACCTCCTGCTCACTATATTGTTGCCATTCACCCCTAAACAGATAGATTGTCCTGTACTAGCAAATTGCCAGACCCCAGAAATTACGCCCATGCAGATTCTAAGAAAGTTGTCACAAACCAGGCAAATCTATGGGCGTAATTGGAAAGATTTAAGAGACCCTGTGCTTGTCAGAACCCCTGAATGACTTTCACCTTCCCACCATCTTCAGAAATATCTGAATCCCTCTGAGACTTGATATATTCTCCCATTGAGTCTGGATTAGCTTTATTGTATCCGCTTAAAGTCTGGGGCACAGACTAGTTTAAGTGACCAAGCCGACCACACTTCCAGGATGTGCACAGGAACCATGGAGGAGGCAAGTGGATGTTTTTTTATGCTTGCGACGGCTAAGCCAGCAGCGTATGAAGATTTGAGGATTCTCCACTCATAGATAAATTCAATGTTCCCCTATTAGTAAGTCTCTGATAGATGGCCTAGAGGATGATCTCAGGGTCTAGTGCTTAGCGGACAAGCCAGTAACTTTATGGTACAGAAACTACAAAGAAGCCTTTGGCGTGGTAAGGAAGGTATCCAGAAGGAAGTTAATCAAGGACAAGAAAAAGAAAAGTTGGGGAAAAGAGAAACCTGCCACAACCACTATATGGTTGAATATGCCCAGGAGTTTCCGAAAACTATCGAGGCGGAGGTTCCCCTACCGCACCTAGGATCATGGCCCCCGAGAGAGCCGCCTTTTTGGCTGAGAGGAGTGGCCAGCCAGGTCGGCAGTTCCAGATTCAAAAGAGACAGCCGAGTCCGCCTTCCGCAATTTCACCTCAACAACATAGTACATCCCTACTCAGGGGGGGGCCCCAGGAGGAGGGGTCCCAATGAGTGTGGCGAGCTGGGCCCGCCCGCCTTGCAGCATGGAAATCGAGAGTCCTGCGGTGGTAGATCCTCTAAAACCATCGGCCGGGTCACCCCAACAAGATTTTTCTGTTGGTGACACTGTGGCGGCCACCTCTGATAATAGCATCAAAGAACCTGCCTCCTGAGTATCCAGATCTCCTCTGATGTCTAAATTGTAATGGGTTGAGAGAGGGTCGCATACATAAGTCTCCCCTCACCATGGTCCAATTTAATAGCTTGTGCCCTTCCCGACTTGATGAACCGTTTCCTTGATTCCTAGACACTTGTCCATCAACCTGCGGGGAGCAACCTGCTCTCAATTGATTAGCTGGTCCAACGATACAGTTTTCCCTCAGAAGGTATGGGAAAACTTATTACAAGACCCGGGATCAGAAGATTTGGTATCAACCTAAACCTGCTGTGCGAGAGGCCCCTCCATCTTCAATGATGTCTCTTTAAGCCACGCCCACTCCATCTTTGGATTCATCTGTATTTTCCAGCCTCCCACCAGGACTTTGGTCACAGGACCGTGGATGCAACGGCATTCTCCCTGACCCCCGGTTCATGAATACCTTAAGGCTGAGTCTCCTACTCCTATGGACGTTCCACAGTAACCCTCAAAGCTTGGTCAAGAAGATGGACTGAAGGTCAAATACAGTACCATTTTGACTCAGGGGTACTCGTCTTCCTGCATCTCTCCTGCAACACCCCTCATTTACCTGTGAAAAAAAGTCCAAGAAAGGAAACCGCAGAGATATCGATATGGAGGCAAAGATCTCCGAGCGTTAAGAGCAAGCCACTATCAGGAAACACCAGTTGTCCCCAACCCCAACTACCTAGCTTACCCAGATGCCGCCCTCAGCTTCATGACACATTCACAGTTATTGATCTGACTAATGCGCTTATTCACGTCCTCTTCATGAAGACTGGTCGTACTTGTTTGCTTTCACCTATCAAGGATCTCAATTATACCTGGTCACGGACACCATCAAGGTCCCAGAATAGAGCCCAAATCAGTTACTCAGGCTATGAAAAAGCTCTTCACTACAACCATGGGTAGCCAACAACCCCTGAAGTGACCCTTCTTCAGTATGTTCGATGGATCTCCTTCTTTGGAGAAGCCCTGAAGATATGGAAGGAAAATCCCTATCCCTGCCTGCAACATCATGCTGTCGTCCTCAACTGCAAGGTCTCCAAGGATAAGCACCAATGGTGCCGAACAAGAGATTCTTGTGTTTCTAGGCACGCATATCCCAAGACCAGACACCTTTCACTAGATGTAACGTGTGCGAAGCCATAACATCCTTCACCTAACCAGAAAACTCAAGACAACTACAGAGTTTCCTAGCCTCATCACTTACTGGAGTTAGCAATGGTTACCGTATGCATCCATGAAATATGCAGCCTTTATATGATTGCCTGAAAACCTGGAGAGGACCTGGTTATGAGTGATTCAACACCCAACACTTTTAGTTTAACGGAGCAACAACAGACTGATTTCCTTGCTCTGCAGACTGCAATAATCGACTGCGCCGCAGCTCTTGATTACCAGACAAACAATCAACCTTTCAACCTATTGATTTCGGAGAACCAAGGGACCATGCCTCTGGATCCTTAACCCAGGCACATGGGGCCATGCCAACAGCCCCCTGGGAGTACTACATCTGCCCGATTGGACCCGGATGCCAGGACCGCTCCTGCCTGCCTCAAGGTGTCCATGCTGCACAAATACCTTCTTGGACAAACTGCAGATATAGTCTTGGGTACACTGAAGTGATCATCCAAGCACACCCATGATCTTTGCTGCAGTGCCATGACATACAGACTCACCCGCACACATGACTCTTCACACGACACCCTGCGCTTACAGTGCTACCCGCATCCTTTTACCACTAATGTCTACTTCAAAAGTTGGCACCTGTTCTGAATCCAGCCACTCTTCTTCCACTACACAAGGGGAAGAGAGAAGAAGATACAGGAAGTTAATATAAATCCGGATGAGGACTACCAAGACTGTGTAAACCAGCCTGCAAAACAAGACTGCACCCCATCACAATGGTGACTGAAAGAAATTTCCCCAAGCGGATCTCACCTGGACATAATGGTTCAAGAATATGCTACTGGAAGATGTACTATTTTTCCATACAGGATTTGGCAATAAACCACAGAAAATGCAAACCTCATGGCATGAAGCACTGCCCCACGCACTTTTCAGGCCCTCAAATTGCTGAACAACAAGCTCTGGCGAGGAACCTGTAAAATGGCCAAAGGGAAGACGGCCAAATATAAGGGAGACTGATTCAAGGTATGCCTAAGGCATAGCACTGACTTTGGACTCATCTGGAAAAATAGAGATTCAACACAGCAGCAGGTAACCCCCAATCATAGCATGCAGAACATATCTAGATCTCCTGAATGCCGCACTTGAACTGCCCACAAAGTGTAGCCGATCTTAAAGGTTAAGGATGGCCATGGCAAAGTGAAAGACAGACATACCGCCAGGAAACCAACGGCAGACCAAGCCGCAAAAAGCCAGCAGCTCAGGGTGTAGAGAGTCATCCAAGTGGCTGGATCCTGAGCCCATTTATGGTAACCACCGAGAGCCCAAGAAGATGGATTCATTTAAACAACAGGAACTGAGATAACTCCAGCTCTGATTGAAGCCCGGCTGGTTCCCGCCCCAAGAAGAATATCAGCAGAACAACAACTGAGGCAACTGCAAAGTGCGAGAGCAACAGTGGAAGAAAGTGATGGCGAGCAACTCTCGAAAGAGAGAATTGGAAGTGCAAAAGACCTTTGTCCTGTTTACCCTAGACCAGAATGTATCCTGCCATTGCAGCCCAGGGCCCTGGAGCTACTCATCCAGTGGAAAGAGCAATCATGCACTCAGCAATGGTGCAGAATGTTGTACCATGCTCCAGGAATCATTCCATGATTGCAGCCTACAATCAAGCAAGTTAACAATCAGTAACGCCATCAACCTTGCCCCTAGAGCAAGCTCATGTATCCCCATGCAGCACTTGGCGAAGCCAGAAAATATCCCTTCCAAAGGATTCAAGTGGACCCACAACCAGAATGCAAAGAGTGGGAAGTATGAAAATGTTTGGTGTTGCAATAGACTATGTATTCAGGATGGCCAGAGCCTACCCAGTGACCCAAGCAAACCTCCAAAGTGACGGCCAAAGGAAGCCGGATACGTGAAAAGGCTTTTCGATTTGGAGTTCCTCATTTGATCATCGAGTTCGGACCAGGGATCCCAGCATCTCTCTTACCTCTCGGTTTTCCGAGAACTATGGAACAGTTAGGAAGATTTTGGGCCTGCACGACCCGTACCATCCCCAAAGCTCTGCAAGGTCCCGAAAGAGAATGAATGGTGACCCTCAGAAAAGTTGGGGCAAAAATGACTGCTGTAGTCCCCTTGCCCTGGCCAGCACTTCTCCAATTGTTCTGTATCACGATTAGGCACACCCCACACAGCAAAACATGGTCTAACCCCACTTAGAAATGACTTGTCTTTGGTGGAAGCCTCTTCTGGGGGTGGTTTGATGGTCAGGGAGCAAAGTTAGGGGAAAATAGTGACCAGGACTGTAAGCAATTGTGATTGAATTGTCTAAGACGTTGACTAATTTGCATCTGCAGTCTTCTGCTATGTCTTCCAGAATCCACAGGTGAAACGTATCATGATTTCAAACCAGAGATCGAGTGTACATATAGAGTCATATCAAGGAGGAATTGCTGGATCCCCGATTTGATGGCCCATCTCACTGTTATCCTGATTACCCCCCACTGCGGGTGAAACTGGAGGTGGAAAGCTCCACGTGGATCCATGCTTCTCATTGTACAAAAGGACCCAGTGACAAAATGATGTTTATATCTTTCAATATAGATTATAAAACCCGTAGCCGCAGCAAATGCTATAGAGTGATTTTTTGGATGGACATAACCGAAGTGAATTGCAGACCATTTCATTTTGTGTGATGCTTGTGATATAATCCCCAATAATCCCTGCCTCAAAGGATGTCATTCCCGCAGGAATGGACCACGATCCTTTCAGTACAGGGGTAATTTACTATTGAGTAACACCCCCGTAATGAAAATTGCTATCACTGGTCCAGATGCAGGATAATACGGGGGAAGACTGGAGATATGCTCCTCCTGAAGCTCGGGCTCGCATGGACCCGAAAGTACGGTCCTTACTGGTCAGATACTACTGACCAGGGGGACCGAGACATATCTTGTGGTGGTGAGTGATAACGACCGAATGCGCTTTTCCTGTAGTCTTAAACTTGGAGCAACCCCAGCCTAGAGACCATGGAAAGTATGTTTTTGGGTGTATACCCGGACTGTTGAAATCGGAAAAGAAGGAGAATTAGAACATTAAAGATCTTACTAAATCAACACCATCAACCCGCCACTCCCACTAGTGCCCCCAGATGGTAAATACAATCACCAAAAAGCAGAAGAAGAGGAGTGTCCCAATATCCCCAAATAATGCAGTGGAAGAAATGTGTTTTTCTAGTTGAAACCCAAGTTATCACCTCGGAAAAACCTGTGCTAAGGGAATGGGTAACATACACCGTCAGGGCCCATAATCTAACAGTTGGTGATTTGGCCTGTGCCGGAGCCCAACCATACCACATGATAAACACACCCCTATTAACACCAAGTGTACTGCAGATAATGCAGAGTGTGTTTATTAGCCTGTTGAAAAAACAAAATGGATACCGAATGTACGGACTCTGCATCCCCTATGGATGAGTTACAAACCCAAAGTTAGACCACCTGGGAGGTGTGTGGAAGCATCTGAGGGAACTACACTTGTCTCTTCTCCCAATACGACATGACGGAAATTGCCCCAAAAAAAATCATTTGGGGGTCTTCCCGGCCGGATTTTGCCAATTTAACCTGACCAGTGGGAATCTGAATGAATCTCAATGGGATCCCCCCACCATGGTAGTCCTTCTGGTGTATTGTGTGGGGATGGGAACAGTATAGTAGGGAAAGCCCCTACCTGGAAGTTCAGTGTACCTTAATCAAGCTTTCCATGCCCTTCAAGGCTTACCCATGGAATCCAGCCCCCCACCTAGATGACCCCCCAAGCAGGAAAGAACGAGCAGGAGATCCCCCAGTATCCAGGGGAAGACCCTAATGTGTATATAGATTCATATATGGAGTTGCCAAGGGGTGGCCCAGATCCAGTATAAAAAGCGCTAGATCATATGCTGTCAGGTTTTATGCTTACATAATTCCCCATAAGTTCAAAAACTAAGAAAATGTTAGACAGGATTAATTAACCTTTATTATAATCCAGCAAAGGTTGTTAATTACAGTAGAGATGGTTATCAGGTATCATGAAGAATTAGGCCCAATACCTAGATGACCTACCAGACCCAATATAGACCATACGACATGGTGCTGGCATGAGAAAAGGAGTGAGTATTGTGGCAATGATAGGTGAAAAATGCATGCACCTAAATACCTTACAACCACAGGAGTGAATGTGAAGAGATACACTATCGCCCTGGTGGTAAGATAATGAGTCTGTCCAAGGAACTTAAGTAGAGAACACAGGTGGATACTTCATTGGGGCCTCCTGCTGACTGATTGGACTGTTAAGGCTAGGAAGCGAGGCGCTGGTTACAGCAGGTGGGCATGTACTGCTCATTATATTAGTGGAGCTACTGTATTGTGCTGTGCTGCAGCGTTCCACTCTTACAAAAAATCTATTGGCCAGGATAGCATGCAGGAGGAGCCACCTTCAGGAACTTTCCTTATGCACGAACAGAGCCTCTGATGTGTGATGAAAGAGACACCACAGACATCCCCTCTTACCAAGGACACCCATAAGATGAACCGAAGATCATTCTTCTGAATTGAATGGACAGTTCTAGGGGAAAACCACACACTGATAGTATAGGCACTGCAGTTGCGTGTTGAATTCCCCCCCCCCCTTTAGAGGGGTTTCCTCACAATTCTTTCTGAGAAATCCCACAACTTTTACCACCCAGTGTGAGCAGTTGTCCAAAGCTCCTATGCAATTCTTAGTTCATGAAAGGACAATATGGGAGACAGTGGAGAGAAAATCCTTGTCTTTAAGGGGGGAATGTGAAGGTAGGCGAGTGTTGAATCAACATTGTGATATATGTATATTGATTATGAAAAATCCTACACCTTTTCTCCTTAAAAAGACATCTCAGATAAAAAGGCCTCTAGGTGACAAATGATGCAACAATTATGAAGAAGCTAAGATGTTACTGTACAGAGTGTAACATCAGCTTATCAGTTCCTCTGTATGAAGAAAGGTTAACAATGGAAAAATCACTCTGAGTTGTGGCTAGGACTTTCTATCCCCAGGGACAGTGCGGACCAATAAACTGTACCTATAAGCTGCCAAATATGGACATACATCCGTTCCTCACTTCTCTACTGCCCTTATGCGTTATCTGAATGTAGTTTATATACAAAAATGGTTTGGTGAAGATTCTGTCAGTTCAGTGTGCTATGGAACCTGAACGAAATTTGACCCAAACCCTGTGTCTGACTCAGTTTCTTCTTATCGTGGCCGATATAAGTTCCTCCGAATCGTAAATTGTGGAAAACCGAGGGGCAAACGGTGACCCCCCAATGTTGGTAAACGACCGCCCGCAATGTACACTAAGAAAGACCATATACAGTTCACCATAAAGGAAGTAAGATACCAAGTGTGTACACAGGTTCTGCAGATTGTATATTACCGGTATATAGTGACCATATAGTGGTAGATAGCAGTGTATAGACATATAAGTAATTACAGGGCAGTTACATTTAGGGACTGTCTACAGTGATGCTCTTTTCTGAATGAAGCTCGTACACTTATCTTTCTTCAACAATATCTAGACCCTCGATGACGTCTACTCGCCGGCACAACCTTGTCCTGCAGATTTATCTCACCAAACATGTTAGACTCCAAACAGTGAACAGTGAACCAACTATAGGGCCCTCATTTGTGCCACCAATAGTTAGGAACACATTCCATATAGTAGAGGGCACCCCACCCACCCACCCTAGATAAGACAGGCGGATAGGAAGATGCTTCTTTTTAAAATTAGTGGCAGACTCTTCCTATTAAGTAGGTGATGTCCCCCTTCAGTATATGACCCCTTCTAGTAAGTAGGCAGGCAGATAGGGCAGCTTGGGGTAGGCAGATAGGGCCACTTAGTGCAGACAGTTAGGGCCACTTAGTGCAGGCAGTTAGGGCCACTTCGTGCAGGCAGTTAGAACCATTTAATGCAGGTAGTTAGGGCCACTTAGGGTGGGCAGTTAGGGCCACTTAGGGTAGGGCGTGAGGGCCACTTAGTGCTGGTGGTTAGGGCCACTTAATGCAGGTGGTTAGGGCCACTTAGGTTAGGTAGGGGGAAGCATGGGAGAAGTCTTAGAGATGGTTGTGTGAGGAGTTGACACAGGAAACAAGAAGAATTTCCTGTGATTGATTGTAGATTTACGTGAGGGGCGGTATCTAGAGATTAAGGCAACGATGTATGGATGGAGGGTTAAGGAAGTCTATGATATGGAATGGTTATTAACTTGAACTGGACTCACTGGGCAATGGGTAGCCAGTGTAGGGATTGGCAAAGGGGAGAAGCAGAGGAGTAACGAGGATTGAGGTGGATAAGATGGCGACAGACTTGAGGATGGTTTGGAGGGGAGCAAGAATGTTAGAGGGGAGGCCACAGAGAAAGATGTCGCAGTAGTCTAGGCAGGAGATGACACGGGCATGGACTAGCATTTTTAAGTATCCTAGTTACGGAATTAGCTGATTCGAGAGATATTTTTCAGGTGGAGACGGCAGGTAGAGGTAAGGGCCATTGATAGAGAGATCAGATAGGGGGAGTGGAATGGTGGAAAGATGATAAATTAATTTTTCTCCACATTTAGTTTTAGGAGACGGAAGGAAAAGAAAGAGAATATGGATGATAGACAATCTTGGATCTGGTAAAGCAGAGCGTTAACATCTAGGCCGGCGATGTAAAGTTGGGTGTCGTCAGGATACAGGTGGTATTGAAAGCCTTGTGATGCTACAAGCTGACCCAGGTCAAGAGTGTAGATATAGAAGAGTAGTGGGCCCAGGACTGTTCCCTGGGGGACACCAACAGAGAGGGCAAGAGGAGGAGGTGGTGCAAGAGTGAGCGATGCTGAATGTTTGATCAGTGAGGTATGAGGAGATCTAGGAAATGGTCAAGTCTGTGATGCCGATGAATGAGAAAAATTGTAGCAGGAGGGAATGGTCAAAATTGTCAAAGGCAGAGAACAAATCTAAAAGGAGAAGGATAGAGTAGTGACATGAGGCTTTAGTTATTAGGTTGTTGGTGACTTTGGTTAGGGCAGTTTCAGTAGAGTGGAGGGATTGGAAACCAGATTGTAGTGGGTCGAGAATAGAAGAGAGTTGGAGGAGAGATGAGAGGACAGTTGAAGATAGATGTACTGTTCAAAGAGAATAGAGGCAAATGGAAGCAGTGAGATGGGATGATAGTTGGACAGAGAGGAGGAAGGAGGAAATGAAGATACCAGAGTTTAACAATAGATTGAAAAGATGGGTGAGGACTGGGGTGATGGCAAGGCCTGGTCGTCATTGAAGGTTGGAGGGGGTGTAAATGTGGACAGAGTGCACCTCAAAGGAGGGGAGGGTGAGAGAAGGTAGCGGGGGAGTGGGGATGAAGGAACAGGTATCTTACATGAGAAGGCCGACACCTTCACTATGTTTGCTGCCAGTGCAGGGGCTGTGGGCAAATTAAAGCCTGCCATATGAGAGTGCCGCAGGGGAGGTTGCGTCAGAAGGTGTCAGCCAGGTTTCCGGTAGACCAAGGAAGGATAGGTTGTATGAGATGAAAAATTTGTGGATGAAGGGAAGTTTGTTGCACACAGAATGTGTATTCCAGCCAGAGGGATAGAGATGCCGAGGGTGAGGGGAATAGATTTAAGGTTTATGGGGTTATAGGAGTTTATGCTGGTTGGTCTGTAAGAGACAGATGAAACAACAGTGGGGATCTGCTGAAGGGGCGTGGGATTAGGAGATATTTCCCCAGCACCAAGGAGAAGCAGACATAGTGTGAGTGGGATAGAGTATAAGAGGGTTGTGTGGGTTTTGAAAGGAAGGTCTTAATTCTGTGGAAGAGGTGAAGAATGGAGGTCAGATGTAAGTGTAAGACAGACAGTGAGGTAAGGAAACCAATCCCCAGTGTAGATGTCTGAGGGTAATCAAGGAGTTTACGGAATACAGGGACAGTGATTATAGTGGCAAAATAGTGCATATTTGAGGCTTTGTTGTTATTTACCTTAAAGTAATTTCTTGTCCATTCCTGCTTCAATATACAGCAGACTCAATGCTTCATTAGTGCTACCAGGTAAGAAAAGGGGGTGGGGAGGAGTAATGTTAGTGAGCTGAAAGAGAGATAGCAAGTAACAAAATGGGAGACATTTAGGCCTCTGTACACCACAGCAGGTCATGGAGACAGACAACAAAGTTATTATATCACGAGATGCATACCATAAAACATAATCAACAGAAATGCAGTGGATTTAAATTGTGCAAGTGAAGGGAATGATGGGCTTTGTTGTCCAACAGAGATTCATATCTGTAAATGACAGAAGGAGAGCTGGTGAGATGAAATACCATATAATACCTCTTTATTCTGAAACATCACTTACCTATTTGGCATTGTTATTTGTCTGGAAAATTCAGTTAGCATGCTGTTCCCATTAATTTTTCTTAAACTTTCTGTATCACTTGCTCATGGATTTTAAGAGCACTGTTTGCAGTCTGTTAACGGGTAACCTTTCAAGGGATATAAAACACACAAGTAGATGAGCCGACAGATGCAGGACTAATTACAGATACAGTTATTAGAGGAAAGCCTTGTGAGGATCCTTGAACTTGTGAGTTCATCCCATTACAGAGTATATTTTTATCCATTGGAAATAAACAATGAAGGCTCACATTAAAATACTGTAAGCAGAGACCTTGAACAATTAAAACAAAAAGTATATTTGGAAATTGCATAACTCATTTTTATACTGGGTCAGCAATGAGCTTTGGCATAGAACCATACCAAGGAGTGGAGTCTAAGGCTAGGTCTACACAGCACAGGATTTTGGTCAGTTTTTCTGTGGATTCAGTATTTTGAATCCGCTAAAAAATCGACCGTGCCCTGTGCTGTGTAGACTTCAATAAAAAATATGTGCTGTAGTCTATACAACACGGATTTTTTACTGAGGTTTTCCTAAAACAAAAACCAACCAGCGGAATATAGAACATGTTCTCTATTCCACGGGACTGACGTCAGATTCCCACAACCCTAATGTACTGAGCCGCCAGGAATCCGAAATGCAATACATTGGATTTTGGGCGGAGTTTTCAAATTGCTGTGTGGATATAGCCTAACAAGCCACCTGGCCTTCACCCTTCAATGCCTTGTACATGGGACTTCTGTGCAGAGAAATTCCAGGTCGCTACCACTGACGTGGTCGCAGTGACAGCTGGCATGCAGGTGTAGTACCGAGCAGAGGGTCAGGACAGGCAGAGTTCTTTTATAAATTGAAAAGCAGGCCTAAGATCAGAACAGACAGCAGACAAGACCAGAGGTCAGTGTAACAGTTAGCAGGTATGCAGGGGGTGGATCCGCAGGGTCACCACGAGAGATGGCACAGACCACGCTAGGGAGTGGGGTCTAAAGAGACCCCTGGTATTCACCCACAACAAGGCAGGTTGGAATTGGCTGCAGAAGACTCCCAGGTTGCCACCACTGATGTGGCCGCTTGCGGTGACTGCCAGTTGTAGAGATGTGGGAGCAGAGAGAGGTGACAGATTGCAGGTGGTAGACTGGCTTGGCGGCAGGTACAGCAGCAGGCAGAAGACTGGAGTGCAGGCAAGTAGTAGACTGGCATGGCAGCAGGTAACAGCAGTAGGTACAAGACTGGCATGGCGGGAGTTACAACAACAGGTACTGGAACCAGGCAACAACAAAACAAATAGAAACACAAAGGTTGGGTTCAATGTAAGAACATCAATAACGAACTGACACTGAGCACAGGCAGGAAGTTCCTTAAGTCCCCGGAGGTTGCCAGGCATTGGCAAGATAATTAGGTACTGTCCCTTTAAATCTAAAAGAGAACTGGAGCGCATGTCCTAGATGGGAGGGTGTGTCAGGCACAGATGGGAGCAGGGCAGGAGTGTGGAGAGGTGAGTAGACACCGGCAGGTAGGTCGGGCAGCACCAACATGAGCACGACCGTGTTCCTGAGCGGGGATCGCGGTATTCATTGTGAGAGAAGACAAGTTGAGGTCAGATAGCAAAAATTCACATACAAGAACACCAACAAACTCTCAAAGAATGAACGGAGTGGTGTCCTTTGATAAAGCAAAACAGGAATGGCACTGAAAAAGCTGGGTGGCGTGCACCCTATTGAAGGACCTGCAGGCGGAGGGAGGAGACAGACCGTTGAGTTGCTGTGCCACTTGGCATGAAGGGGAGGCAAACAAGAGCACCTACAGCCATTAGGATAAGCTGTGGTATGACTCATTACACAATCTTTCCAATTTCATATTCAGAGGTACAGCAATTTATATTGCCATAAAAGTGCACAATTCGTCTGTATGTAGGTGTAAAGAAAAGTAAGAAAAATAAGTTTTCCTTTTACTTCATTTTTCTATAAACAATCGGCTTATCAGTGAGACATATTAGGAGCACTCTTTGAGATCCTAACCTGTAAAGAAAATATTTTAGGAACTGTGGCAAAAACCAGTGTGGATTACATCTGGAAAGGTTCAGACTAAATGCCCGGAGCTGTCAACACAGGTCAACTAAAAGTACACTCTAAGTTTCTAAAGCAGCTGTGCAAACTGTTCTTGCAGGGTTTATGTTAAGAATCCTAAGGGACAGTGCCTGCATTGTGAGTTCCGGAACTCCTCTAATCCATCGCTGGTTCTTTCTTATGTACAAAAAGAGATATCATCTTGCACAGCCACCACCATTCATATCTTAAATGTATAACACTGTATCACTCTGCTTCTGTAATCAGTAAGCTGCTTTAGTTTCTTTTTTACACATTTTAAGAATTAAAAACTTTGTGGTTTATTGGGTTCCTTTATAATATTAAAAAATAGCATTGTCAGTACTTAAGACAAAGATATCCCGCATGCAGGATGCAAGTCACTATAAGGACTTATTCGTCTAGGTGGTCCCAAATGGAGAATGCAAAACACTGTGAAGCCTTTTCACTCCTTAACGACCGCCTACCGTCTATTGACGTCAACGGGTGCAGGTCGTTCGTCTGCAGGGACATCATAAGACGTCGCTGCAGACATCGGGGTTTGCGGCGCCCGGCGCCGCAGCAGCGGGGAAACCTCCGCACCCCGGTGCTTTACCCTTTTGATTGCCGCGGAACGTCACCGCAGCGCAATAAAAGGGTGACCCGACAGAGCCCGGGGGACCTAGAATAGCCCCACGGCTGTCTGTGTAAGAAGCCAGTGATCAGGGCAGACTGTGTGCTGTCCTGATCACTGCCTGTGTCAGACTGACACAGATTATAATGTATTAGCATATATGAATATGTTAATACATTACTAAGTGTAAAAATAAAAAATAAAAAACACAGTTCTCCCTTCATGGGATTTAAAAAGAAAAATTTAAAAAACATAAAAAGTGTAAAAGAATAAAAAATAAATAATAAATATAAATATTTAATAAAAAATAATTGTGCATACATTACACATACAAAAAACCCTACACATATCAGGTATCCACATGACAGTAGTAACCTGTATAATTAATCTAACAAGTTATTAATTGTAAAATGTGAACGGTGTAAAAAAAATGTAAAAAAATCAAAAAAATTAAGAAAATTAAAAAAAAATTCTCAGATTATTTATAAGTGAAATTAAACTATTCTCCCATAAAATACAACTCGTCTCGAATAAAACAAGGCCTCATACAGCTGCGTCATTGAAAAAATAAAAAAGTTACTGTTGAACTGTTGAAACGCAAGAAGGCAAAAACTAAAAAAAAATGTTCTGGTCATTAACTACTTTTCAGGCGTTCGGCTTAAGGGGTTATTTTTACATTTCTATAAAGGAAACAAGAAACAACAACCAACAACAAAACTGGAAACATATTTAAGAACACTCTTATCACTCACTATATGTAGGTATAGTTTCCTCTAAGAAACAGAGCCAGACTTTACTTTGCCCTCCTGCAAAGAAGAATGGACGAATGGACTTGGTTGTATCATTTACGTTGCAACTCTCAGATATGTCCATTTCCTGGAACTAAAATGTCTCAGTGAGCTGTGTTGACTGGCAAAATTGACCAGACCTGAAACCCTGGAATGCATTGTCAAAATATAAGTAGTTGCCTAGTCAAGGCACTCCAGAGGTCAAGCCCACACAACCAAAAACTGCAAAAGGTATGGAGACAAACAAGATCCAGTCAAACAAAACAAGGAACTGACCTGAACCATGACATAATGGGGCATATTTATTATCTGTCAGTAGCATGCCCTTAACATGCTGCATACCATGTTGACTGCAATAGTTTTGGTTCCTGTCAAAGCTTACTTTTATGTACTTGAGCAGAAAGTGTTAGTATTTTTTATCTATATATTGCACTGCATGCCATTATAAAGCTCAATTCTGGAAATGTAGGAGAAAAGGCCTCAGGTGCTAATTAATATGGCATTAAGGGCGACATGTATGAACGGGATTTGCGCCTGATTTCTGGCGTATACTTCGCTTCACCGGCCCGAATCCGCTGTCGGACGCAGGGATGCGATGTTAGGTGCAGCCTTCGCCACTTTCAGATGCGCCTCACATGAAGGGGCATATAATGGGCGCGGTGTGGGCGTTCTGGGGCTCATTCGAATGCTCCGAGGCATGTACAATCGCGGGTCGGCAAAGTGCGGCGCATTGCAGCGCTCGCCATCTCCGACAGGCAGACCTGGTTGATTCTGGTCTAAATGAGCCGGAGGAGTCGAATTGAAGCGAGAACGTAACATGAGAGGAAACATATAGAAGATCGCAAAAGAAATCTCGGCTCTCAGCTCCGTGCGGCATGGAGTATGATTCCAAAAAAATCGCTTTTATTAGGTGTAAGACATTTTCAGAAAAAGAGCTCAAACCTTAAAAAAAAAAAATAATCACTTTCCAAAAATCTAGAACGGCGCAACATCAGGAATTAGGATCTTGGAAATTGCCGGGAAATACAGTAATTCAAATTCTGTAAGCGCTTGGTCGGCATAAACCAGCCAATCAGAATAGGAGCGACAGTGACCCATTAAAACCTATGGAGAAGTATTGAGCAATCAAATTCAAAGGCGGGACAGTTCAAAATACAGTAAAAATGCAGAAAAGAACTGATTGGTTGAGCTAGCGGGGGCTTGGCAATCCTGGCCAATCAGAATAGGAGCAATAGGGACCCATTATAACCTATGGAGAAGTATTGACCAATCAAATTCAAAGGCGGGACAGTTCAAAATACAGTAAAAATGCAGAAGAGAGCTGATTGGTTGAAATAGCGGGGGCAGCTCTTTTCTGCCTTTTTTACTGTATTTTGAACTGTCCCACCTTTGAATTTGATTGGTCCATACTTCTCCATAGCTTATAATGGTATACTGTCGCTCCTATTCTGATTGGTTGGTTTCTGCCGACCAATGAGAAGAGCTTACAGAATTTGAATTACTGTATTTCCCGGCAATTCTCTATATCGTAATTTCCTGATGTAGCGCCGGTCTCGGCGACAAACGCGTTGTTAGGGATTTGATTGATTTTGTTTATAGAAGGTTTCAGCTCTTTTTCAGATATATATTTTACACTTAATAAAAATATTTTTTTTAATCATACTCCATGCCGCATGGCGCTGAGAGCCGAGATTTCATTGCCCCGATCTGGCCATAGACTACAGTGGGAAAAAGTAGCTCGCACTCTGATTGGCCAAGATAGCCAAGCCCCCGCTACTTAAACCAATCAGCTCTTTTCTGCATTTTTACTGTATTTTGAACTGTCCCGCCTTTGAATTTGATTGGTCATGCTTCTCCATAGGTTATAATGGGTCCCTGTCGTCCTATTTGATTGGCCAGGATTGCCAAGCCCCGGTACTTTCAAACCAATCAGCTCTTTTTTGCATTTTTACTGTATTTTGAACTGTCCCGCCTTTGAATTTTGATTGGTCAATACTTTCATAGGTTATAATGGGTCCCTGTCGCTCCTATTCTGATTGGTCAGGATTGCCAAGCCCCCACTAGCTCAACCAATCAGCTCTTTATTTTTACTGTATTTTGAACTGTCCCGCTTTTGAATTTGATTGGTCAATACTTCTCCATAGGTTATAATGGGTCCCTGTCGCTCCTATTCTGATTGGCCAGGATTGCCAAGCCCCCGCTAGCTCAACCAATCAGCTCTTTTCTGCATTTTTACTGTATTTTGAACTGTCCCGCCTTTAATTTTGATTGGTCAATACTTCTCCATAGGTTTTTACTGGGTCACTGTCGCTCCTATTCTGATTGGCTGGTTTCTGCCAACCAATGAGAAGCGCTTACAGAATTTGAATTACTGTATTTCCCGGCAATTTCCAAGATCCAAATTCCTGATGTTGCGCCGTTCTTGATTTTTGGAAAGTGATTTTATTTATGTATTTTTTTAGTAGGTTTGAGCTTTTTTTCTGATTTAATGATTTTTTGCTGATTTCCAGGCTGTCTCCAATCGGAATACATGTTCGGCGCAGTCACGCACTGCGCCTAAGTCCCGTACTGCGCCCCACACACTGGCGAGGCGCGGTGTACTTTTCCCGGCATGTATGAGTGCACCTCCTCGGACGGCGAATATTAGGCGCAGTCCCGCACTGCGCCTAAGTCCCTGCACTGCGCCTCTCACACTGGCGAGGCGCGGCAGACTTTACACGGCACGTATGAGCGCACCTCCTCGGGCGGCGAATCTTATGCGCAGTCCCTTCTGTGCCTAAGTCCTGCACTGCGCCCCACACACTGGCGAGGCGCGGCGGACTTTACACGGCATGTAGGAGCGCACTACATCGGGCGGCGAATCTTAGGTGCAGTCTCTTCTGCGCCTAAGTCCCGCACTGCGCCTCACACACTGCCGAGGCGCGGCGGACTTTACACCGCATGTATGAGCGCACCTCGGCGCCGACATACATGAGGTGCAAATTTCGCCTGAAAACTGGCGAAAACGTGCGCTCCGACTCGGCGAGATTCATACATGTGCATGTCATTTTTTATTGCATTTATCTATCTATCTACTGTTATGCACAGAAAAAAGTTGCAAGAGTTGTACATAATCTGCAACAATGTTTAGCTATGTGGTATGTGTCAAAGTAACCTCCAAAAGAATGCCAGGACCCAAGGTTTCCAAGCAGAACTTTTTTTTAGAGTGCTGCAATGTTCCTGCAGGCTTGCCTTCTGCTTATAGTGCATTATGGTGCCATCTCTTCTTCAGGTAAGCAACAGTAAAGTCTGCATGATGTACATGAAAAAAAGTATTTTATTAGGCCATGGCCATCTTCTTCCATTACTTTGTTTTGCACTTTTGATAATTAAAAGCCCATTGTAGGAACTTTTGGCCCGGACAGAGGGCAACATGTATATTTTAACCATTGTTTGACTTCTCAGCCCATACTCAGAAAGTTGTGATGCACTCTATGTTCTAATACCTTTCTATCATGGCAACCATTAACTTTTTCAAACTTTTATGCTACAGTAGCTCTTATTTGGAACTCGACCAGGCAGGCTAGCCTTTGCTGCTACTGACATCAGTGAGCAGTGGGTGCATAGACTCTTTCGCAGTCTTTTTTATACTTGGTCTACTTTTGGTAGTTACTTACCACCACATGCCAGGAACACATCACAAGACCTGCTCTGTCCTAGTCTATAGCCACCACATTTTGGCAAAGTTTGTCCTTTTTCCTATCTCCAGTGCATCAACTATAAAAACTGACTATTTACTTGCTGTTTAATATATAACAATCCTTCACAAGAGTCATTGTAACAAATGAATCAATGTTATTCACCTCTTCTGTCAATATCTTAATGTTTTGGCCGGTTATGTGTGTGACTTAGATGACAAAGTACTGAAAAGAATGTGTCCTTCAGGATACAATATTTTGAACATTGTTCAGCCATTGCAACTTGAAACCACATTCAATCCACAATAGCCCAGACACTGGTGATTTGTAGCATGTGTGATGTTCTGGAAGACCCACCAAACAACATGGACATTTCACTGCTAAAACACCTGCTTTGGTGCAGAGCATGCACTGCTGTCTAGTAGATTAGTACAGTACGGTAATAGATGTCCTGTGCTACTCTTTACCTGTGTCAGGATGGTCTGTTAGTTGGATACCATATAAGGCAGGACTATTTAATTTTTCTGGTACAAAGTTTGTAGTATACAGAAACCTAGATAAACTCCTGATCTCATCACATAGAGTAATTTTCTGCTACCATCGTCTTTTTTCTGATTTTTATATGGATTTTTATAAGGACTTTCTATATCAGTTTAGTTATCTGTTTGTTTTACTTTAATCGTCTTTAGGAATTATTTTGGGGTGGCACATCAGGAGCTTCAGATAGAGTTACAATACAGATTACAGTGGTATTCCACTAGCCAGGGCCCACTGTACTTGTTTATTTTACAGCATGCTACACCACAGTATGGCCTCTGAATAGTTGAGATTGTTAAGCATATTTATACAGGTCGACAAAATTGTTGGTACCCTTCCGTTAAAAAAACTAAAACAAATCACAATGGTTACTGAAATAACTTGAAATTGACAAAGTAATAAAGTAACAGTTAAATTTGCATTTGAATTGTGATTCAACCAAAGTTAAAAAACAAAACAAAACAACCAATGAAACTGGCCTGAACGCAAATGATAAATCATGATACCCTTAACTTAATATTTTGTTGCACAACCTTTTGAGGCAATCGCTGCAAATGATTTCTGTAATTCTCAATAAGACGTCTGCACCTGTCCACAGGTATTTTGGCCCATTTCTCATGAGCAAACTGCCCCAGCTTCCATTTTTAAGGGGGCCCTTCTCCAGCACATTTTTCAGCTCTTTCCAAATAATTTAAATAGGATTTAGATTAGGCTCAAAAAAACAACTTCAGAATAGTCCAATGCTTCGTTTTTAAAGCCTTTTTTTCGATTTTTTAGCTGTTTTTTGGGTAATTATCCTGTTGGGGGACCCAGACCTGCAACTGAACCAACTTTTGCACTGGTCAGAACATTTCCTCCGAATAACGAAAAATTTTGAGATTTATTATCCCTTGCAAAATTTTGAAGACATCCTATGCGAGGTGCAAAAAAAAAGCTATCAAATATAACCAAAAATCCTCCATTTCACAAATTCATTTTTTTTCTTTCGATGCTTCATTTCTGTGAATTGAGGAAGTAAAATCACTGGAAAGAAACAGATAAAAAAAAAATTACTTTAAAATCCACATTATCTAACAAATCCCCTGTTGTACAAGACTTGACTAAACCATACATGTAATTTTAATTTAAAAAAAAAATCAAGATCTAAATTAAACCAGAATTGACCATGACAGAAAAAATCCCCCTTACATACACATAATTATGTTTCAGATAAGGTCAATAATGAAATATTACCACACAAGACAATTTTATTTTTTCTTGCTATGGGCTTGTTTGTTGTTAAAAGTTCGGGGTTGACTTTGACTCCTGGTTTTTATGGGTTCTGTGACGCATTTTTCCACCTCTTCTCGGTGTTCATGATTTCCTGTTGAGTCCAGTATTCCACTCCTTGTTCTTCTTAGGCCATCTATTGAGTTTCATAGATTTTTCAATCGACCACGAGTACACGTTCCCAGACTCAAAATCCTGTAAATCACGATGATACTTTCGTCTTTTTATAATGATCAGAAGGCAATAGAGATTTTAACAAAGTATCTAATTTTTGCTTGCACTCCACTACAACCTTTAGGAAGTGTTGCTGTTGTTTTTGGGGTATTATAACTTTGACTAGAAGCAAGCAAGCAATAGATTTATAGCTTTGCTACGCCATTTCTAGGCGCATTACTGCTGGAACAGGTATTCCATTTTCAAAGTCCAGACCTAAATTCCATTGGGAATCTGCGTCAGGCTTTGAAAACTGCTGTTCACAAACATTCACCAACTAATCTAATTGAGCTACAGCTGTTTTGCAAGGAAGAATGGGCAAAAATTCCAGCCTGTAGATGTGCAAAGATAGTAGAGACAGACCCCAACAGACACAGCTTCACTGCAGCTAAAAGGGGGTTACAAGTTTGACTGGGGGGTGAATAATAGGGACGCCACACTTTTCAGTTTTTTAATTTTCAAAAATTTTGAAAAGCACATATCATGTTCTTTACACTTCACAAATACTTTGTACTTTGTGTTGCTCTGTCACATAAAATATCAAGAAAATACATTTAAGTTTGTGGCTGTAACATTTAAAAATGAGCACATCAAGGGGTATGAATACTTTTTCAATCCACTGTAAATATACAGCAGGTAAAATAGTTTTGAACGTGTCACCAAATTTCAAAGTAAATATATTTCTAAATGTCCTATTGACATGAAATTCTAACCAGATGTTGGTAACAACCCATCTGATCCACACAGACAAAGAAATCAAACCATAGATTTCCATACATTAAGCTCTGTATAATAACAAGAAATAACACAGGAACATTTTAGTGAACACGATTAGTAACATTTAATTAATAATTGGTACAAAAGTTTGTTGGTGATTACAACTTCAAAAAACCTCCTGTATGGAGAAATTAGTCGCATACATTGCTTAGGTTGGATTTTGGTCCATTTTTCCACACACACACTCTTCAAATCATGAAGGTTTCGTGAGCTCTTTCTTTGAACTCTGAGCTTTAATTCCTTCCATAGATTTTCTATTGGAATCAGGTCAGGTGATTGGCTGGACCAGCTGGATAGCAGCTTTATTTCCTTTCTCTGAAACCAATAGAGAGTTTCCTTGGCTGTGTGTTTGGAATCATTGTCTTGCTGAAAATGTCCACCCTTCATCTTCATCATCCAAGTAGATGGCAGTTACATGACGTTTGCCAGTGCCGTATGCTGAAAAGCAGTCCTACACCATGATGTTCCCACTTCTAAACTTCACTGGTATGATGTTTTTGGGGTGATTTTCAGTGCCTTTTGGCCTCCAAGCATGTTGTGTTTCATGACATCCAAAGGGTTAAATTTTGGTCTCAAATATATGGTTTCTTTAATTAGCTCATACTTTATAAGAATTTTACCTATGTGTTTGAAATTCCAATCAATTATAAAAACATGCTTTTTTGAAAAGCACATACATTTTTACAACATATGTTTTTCATGTGGTTATTAAATGCATGTCAAATGTAAAAAAAGACATGTTAGAGGGATGTGCTACTCCTTCCCCTATTCCAGTATGGGGTTTTCACCTAACCCAGTATTGTTCAGGAAGCTGCTGGGCACATTAGTGGACTATATAGAGTCTACAGCTAGTGTGTATTCACACAATGTTTTTGGTAAGGTTTTTCTGTTGCAGTACTGCACTGCATTGAAACCTACTTTTATTACCAGCAAGCTCCTTCCAATCTCCTAAATTGTTTAGAAAGTTGTTGCATCATCATCAATCAGTGTATTTGTCGCCCGCAAGCCTTTAGGGTGCTTTCACACAGTGCATTTTTTTGGTGCGTTTTTGATGCATTTTTTTGTGCCAAAATGTACAGCATTAATTGCTATGCCTTCCTGCACAAAGACGCATCAAAAACGCATGTGCATTTTTTATGCGTTTTCACGATGCGTTTTTCGGATGCTTTTTTGTGTAGAAAGGTACAGCAATTAATGTTGAACATTTCTGCACAAAAAATGCGTCCAAAAACGCATCAAAAAATGCACCAAAAACACAAACAAAAACGCAGCTGCTTGTGAAAGCCCCCTTAGGGTGTGTTTCCATGGGGTAATTTCACGGTGCATTTGCGCTCCAATACGAGCGGGATGCGCACTGAAATTACGGTAATCCATAGTTCTCATAGAGAACTATGGATTACGCCTCCTCTCCCCGCTCGTACTGATCGTATTGTACGCGCGGGGAGATAAGTGACATGTCAATTATTTGCGGCGAATACGCGCCGCGAGTAATAAAGGTCAACGGGGCCGGTGGGCTGCCGGCCCCCCCGCGCTGTGGGAACACGCGCGTATCAGCGTGACTCCCAGATCACCCGGCGTAATTGCGGCCGTACTGTACCCGCCTCAATTACGCCGTGTGAACATAGCCTATAATAATAATAATAATACTTGATTACTCACTTGCAACACCTTTCTTAACAATTTAGGAAATTGAAAGGAGCTTGCTGGTAATAAAGGTAGTTTCAGTGTAGTGTAGCACTGCAACAGAAAGTCTGCACCAAAATGTTACAAAACCACTCTGTGTGAAAATACCCTCACTGTACACTCTGGAAGCCACACAAGACTGGTGTAGATAGCTGAAGAAATCCATGTAATGTTTTGATCTTATGAAGTTTAAGTAATAAAATCTGGTATATTTGGAGCCCAAACGGGCAGGTGTTTATTGTCATTTTTTGTTTGTTTGCACACTGCTGCTACTGTTTATTTTGCTGGATTTTGCCCCATACTACTACCAGTCATCCAAAGCATAAAATATGTGTCTAGCCACTGTCAATAGTATCAGACCTGCAGAGGACAACAGGAATTCTAATAGGCTTCACCAGCAGAAGCGCCAATGATGTAAAGGTCCATTTATGAACATTTATCATATGTGATTAGTCTATATATGGTAACTGTCTATATTTGGACAGTTACAAGATCAGATCGAAGCTCTGGGAAAGTCGAACAGGCTTTCTTCTCTACAATTTATCAGGCAATGCATCATTAAAGGGGTTGTTTCACTACATCGACTCATCTTACCTCAGTCCTGTATTCTTGGTTTCACTTTGAATTCAGGGGCATGTTTACTGGCTTCCTGTAGGCTGCAGTAGAAGCCAGGTCTGTAGCTATAGCAACCAGCGCTGGCAACCTATCATGAGAGATTGAACGGGTCTGTAGCCATAGCGACCTGAGGAGCTGATGCAGCCCATACAAGAGGGGATATCTCAGAATAGGAAGAACACTGTTAATGGACATATATTGCAAAGTGACTTGTTTTTGCAAGATCTTTAACATAAAAAGCAATCCTTGTAGTGAGACAACCGCTTTAAGTCACTCTACTAGATCATAGAGAGCAGTGTGCAGCCATATAGTTACAGCTGCACACTCCTCTCTGTACCTCCCTGCACTCATCTCTATGATCAGTGCTGGGAGGAAACAGGAAGTTTCAGGTGGAGGAATGCTGTAGCCTGTAGAGTAAGAACAAGAACCTAGGTATGTAACATTAACCCCTTTAGGAGGAATCTTTACATTTACCCCATCTTTACCCTAGACCACCAATGAAGCTTACATTAACCCACCTACTTACTTAGACCACCAGGTATGCAGCATTAACTCTTCCAATGCTCTCCACCAGGGAGCTATAGATTAACCCCCTCACTGCCCTTGGATACCAAGGATCCTTATATTAACCCCATCACTGCCCTAGATCAAAAAAGGTTCCTTACATTAACCTCCTCAGTGCCTTTAACTACCAAGAAAACTTACATTTACCCCCTCAATGTCCTAGACCACAAGGGGTGGGGTACAGCTGATTCTCTCAGGTTCTCTTCAAATGGGTTGTTAAAATAACAGTTGGTTTAGGTGAACAGGATCCCAACCTGGTTACCCTGAATTCAGTTGTATCCTTGTTCTTAGAATGTGCATATAACTGAATAATAAATCATTTGTGATTGCAAGGTTTTCTCTGTTCCCTGCCTGACTATTCAGTGCTTCCCTTTTTGTTCCTATTTTCAGAGTACACTGTGTAATATAATTATAATAAATTTTGGAGAGTACAATGTATGACACAATTAATTAAAGTGTCTGATAAAATTAGGTGGGTACAGTGCATAATGTAATTTTAGGGCGTACATTGCATATTAAAATTATTTTAAGGAGGTACAGAGTATAACAGTTAATTTAATGGGGTGCAGTCAATATACAGTTAATTTCAGGGGTCCAGTGTAGAAAATAATTAATTTCAGAGAGTATATGTCACAAAGTGCACTGCTGCCACCCACACCAGGCTGCGGGTGCTCTCATACCTCTCTGGTATCAGGCACTCCTTACTCACCCATCAATGCTCCTGCATCTCTCCGATCTTCTCCCGTGTGCCTAGGGCGTGCGCCTGCCAGATCTGTTAGATCTAAAGGTCCAGCGCCGGTAATTGGCTAATTGTCGGGTGCTGACCGTATATTTATATAGCTCCTTCGTCACTCCTTGTCAGATCATTTGTGTGTTTTCCTTGGAGAGTTGTGTTACCTTGTTCTTCCTTGTACCAGTCCTTCTTGCTATTGTTTTCTGACCATGTTGCCTGCCCTGCACATCCTGCCTGTCCCCGACCACACCCTCACTTGACGATTCTGTACCACGCTGCACCCCAGCCAACACTGCAAGCAAGTCGCGTTAGGGGTAGCGACCTGGCAATCTCCAGCTGCAGAAGTCCAACCTGCCTTGTAGTGGGCTCTGGTGCAAACTAGGAGGTTACTTAGACTCCATTTTCTGATGTGGCTTACACCATCGCTTGCGGTGAATACACCTCGCGATTTGACAGTATATTGTGTAATATAATTAATTTATGGTGGTACAGTGTGTAATATAATCAATTTCATGAGACATAGTACATAATATAATTGATTGCATGAGTAAAGTGTGTTATATTATTAATTTTAGGGGACATCGTCTATAATCTAATTAATTTCTTAGGCTATAGTGTATATTATAAGTGATTTCAGGAGTACAATGTTTTATATTATTAATTTTAGGAGATATAGTATGTAATCTAATTAATTCATTGGGCTATAGTGTATATAAGTGAATGCAGGAGTACAGAGTGTTATATTATTCATTTCAGGGGTACAGTGTGTAATACAATAAATTTATGGGGATACAGTGTGAAATATAACTGTCAGGGTCACAATATTTAACATAATACATTTCATAGGAACAGCAAATAATGGTATGAATTTCATTGGGTACGGTGTGTGGTATTCATTTCAGGGACATAGTGTATATTATAATTTATTCCAAGGGCTACAGTGTGTAATATAAATCAATTCAGGGGTTACAGTGTAAATTTTAATTAATTTCAGGGGACAAAATGGGAAATATAATTCATTTCATAGGTATAATATATTAAATTTCATGGGGTACAGTTTGTAATATAATTAATTTCAGTGGTACAGTGTAAATCAGTAGTAATACAAAACTATCTGTGCAGCCTAGGTCTAATTGACAATTGGGTGCTACATTTCCTCTTATCCATAGGATGTGTCTGTACACAGTGGATA
The DNA here is from genome assembly GCA_025379985.1 of Phyllomedusa bahiana. Classification (NCBI taxonomy): domain Eukaryota; kingdom Metazoa; phylum Chordata; class Amphibia; order Anura; family Hylidae; genus Phyllomedusa; species Phyllomedusa bahiana. The sequence continues at coordinate 57,755 of JAODAL010010956.1, read as the reverse complement.
CTGTCAGTACTGAAACTGTCGGACTGAAGAGGAATACATTCCTGTGAAAAGGAGATTGGTTGCTGATTTATTCATACATTTTCAGGAGAAATCACAGAAGATCTGGGCTATTTAGACTTCTAGGTTAAGATGCTCCAGAACTGTTATGTAAAGGGGAATACAAATCTTGCTAAAACAGACATGTCTTCTAAAATTGTTCTATAGTCTGCCTGTGACTATGTCTGTTCATTACTTTGATTTCTCCATCCGCAGATAATATGATAGAGATCACTTGTGGAAAACTAGTATCTGAACACTAAATGGTCACTGAATGACATTATTATTGAGTATATTGGTGTTTATTTACTGGTAGATTGTACCTTACTGAAAAATGAATGCCTATCCCTGACTGGTTAATTAGGTATTTTATATGTCCACTTTTACATTCCTTCATCGGTTGTGTGGATTACATGCTAAAGGGAGTGGTAATAAAATAATTTTCTGCATTACATTACATTATCTTTGCAATTGTAGGGTGGGACCATATTGTATGTGGGCTTATTGGGTTTGAGTGCCAGGGCTGCTTTGTAGTCCCAGTCTGACACAGCTGCAGACAGTGACCTAGACACACATTTTATGTGTCTGGTGGCTGCCAGCAGTTATACCAGGCTTTAGAGAAGGAGAGGATGGAAATACCTCCATACAGGACATCTTCTCTGTCTTGGGAAGCTCCAGCAATAACTGTTGATATATGGACAGCGATGTTACTGGAATTTCCTCAAGTATCCCTCAGACTATGTTCACATGACTTTTTGATGCATGTATTGTTGCATAATACATGTGTATGATGTAGAATGCATATCTTAATTATACCCCTAAAGTGATCCATTGTTTTCTAATGGTAATAGGAGCTGTAGTTAGTGTTGTGAACTGCACCACATATTTTTAATGACAAAGACAAATAATTGCCTGTGGATGAAATTGTAGAAAAGTTGTTGGGAACGCACACCACTTGAGAGGTTCTCAGCTGAAAGGTTCACCAGTAGATGACCATGTATTCTAAAGTCAGAAAATCCACAGCACACATTTTGGATTATGAATAAAACAACTTCCATTTTGCGACTCCATCCATTGTGTGCCGTGGATTCTCTGACTTCAGTATACTTGATGAAATTGTGGTGAGCAGGGCATAGATTAGTCCAATTGAGTGGGCTTAATTAATGTCTGAAAACACTAATACATATGCATCAAGAAGAAAGTAGTATATACTGCAGAAATCCAAGGGTGTCCCTCATATTTCTGCCACGTATTACAAGGTGTATTTTTTTCTATACTCTGCAAGAATTTAGCTTTAAACAGATGTATATAAGGAATGCTACACTTTGTCATCTGTCACCCAAAAGCTGTTATGTTATCTATTTAACAGATACACTTTTTTTACAGGATCCTGTTAGATGGAAATGTGCACTCTACTACAGTATTCCATCTTTTTTTTCTGAATTCTAACATATACTGGCCAGATGGAGGCCAAAAGGACATCTTTTTTCCTCTGTCGGACTATTTTAAGTCTATGGATGGGTGTAGTATGCATTGTTGGGAGCTTTCCTGACATACATACTAAAGCAGAAAAGGTATAAAACTAGGTTACTATGGGCAAAAGAGTGAGTTTTAGACCTAAAAAGTTTCATACATGTGGCCTTTAGTCTCTTTTTAACTATGTTTGGTGTATTTCACTGTGGTATATGTTCTACTTGCCACAACCAAAAGCATGGTCTCTGGATGCCTAGTACATAATGCATATACCAGTGTATAACAGACCAAACGTAATACAAAAGAGACTACATCTGCTCTGTCTCGGCTCCTTTCTTAAAATGTTTTAAAATTCTTCACAAACACTAAATAATGCCCAGGCTGCCATAAAGACCTCAAGCCAACCTTTTACCCACGTTAACCTGGATCGTATTTTATGTAAAAAAGGGAGTAACCCTTCCAAAATGTGATGTGAACGTAGCCTTAGTATCTCTGCCTTTAACAGCAGGTCAAAAGGTTGACAGGTAGGGAGATGGCATTAAGGCTATGTTCACACGGCGTAAAATGGGCCGTATTTCGGTCCGTAATTACGCGCCGAAGTGCGCAAATTACGGGCTGAAAACGGCCCATTCATTACAGTAATTCACAGTTCTCATAGAGAACTATGGATTACGTCTCCTCTCCCTGCCCGGCGAATCCGCCGGGCGGGGAGATAATTAATATGTCACTTTCTAGCCGCTAGTAATTATTGTCTATGGGCCGGCAAAGTGGCGGCCCCCCGCTCCCGCCCCGCCCCCGGCCACACGGCGTAATTGCGGGACCCAAGAACTATCAAAGTGCTGTATAAGAGAGTCCATTACACACATACAGTGGGTTCCAAAAGTATTCATAACCCTTGAACTTTTTCTTATATTTAAAAATTACAGCTACAAACTTAAATTTTATTTTATGTGATAGAACAACACAAAGTAGCAAGTATTTGTGAAGTGTAAAGAAAATGATAAATGCTTTTTATAATTTTTGCAAGTTAAAAGACTGAAAAGTGTGGCATGCATGTGTATTCAGCCCACTGTACTCTAATATCCCTAAATAAAAACCAGTGTGACCAATTGCATGAAGAAGTCTCCTAATTGCTAATTAGAGTATATCTGTATGTAATTCTCAGTATGACTACAGCTTTTTTTGTGAGGGCCTCAGAGGTTTATTAGAGAACAGTATAGAACAAACAGCATCATGAAAAACACTCAGCAGCTTAAGGATAAAGATATGGCAAAGTGTATTGCAGTGTTAGGTTTTTAAAAAATAGCCTAAGCGCTAAACATCTCCCAGAGCAATCTATAATCCATAAATAGAGGGAGTATGGCACAACAGCTAACCTACCAAGACATAGTCATCCACCTAAACTGACAACCCAGACAAGGAAATCACTAATTAGAGAAGAAGCCAAAAGGCCCAGGGTCACTGGAGAAGCTGCAGAGATCCACAGCTCATATGGGAGAATCTGTCCACAGGACAACTATTAGTCGTGTACACTTCAAATCTGGTTTCTATGCAAGAGTGGCAAGAAGAAAGCTATTTCGAAAGCAATCCATAAGAAGTCCATTTTGCAGTTTGCAAAAAGCTATGTAGTGGCCACGGCAAGCATGTGGAAGAAGGTACTCTGGTCAGATAACACCAAGTGTGGAGTGCACATGTATTCAGCCCCCTGTACTTTGATACCCCTAAATAAAATTCAGTGTGACCAATTAGTAAATAGAGTATATCTGTATGTAATTTCTTCTCAATATAACTACAGCTGTTTTATGAAGGTCTTAGAGGATTGTTAGAGAACATTATTGAAGAAACAGCATCACGAAAATTGGGAAACACACCAGACAGCCCCAAGTTATGCCAAAGTGTACTGTAGGGTTAGTTTTAAACGAAAATAGCCCAAGCTCTGAACATCCAATGGAGCACTTCTCTATCCATCCTCCATATTAGAAGGAGTATGGCACTACTTCTATCCAACCAAGATATGGCCTGCCTGTTAATCTGTCAGCCAAGACTAGGAGAGCAGTTATTAGAGTAGAAGCCCAATGGCCCAGGATAACTCTGGATGAGCAGCAGAGATCCAGATCTCAGGTTGGAGAAAGTGTTCATAGGACAACTGTCATGGATGGTTAGGATGTAGATGCTCTGGACCACTGCAAGCGATGGCAAAATCCAGGTAAGGGAACAAAGTCTAAGTAGCCTCCCGATATTCACCAGAGCTCACCACAGCAAGTTCAACCTTTTATGTGGATCCTCTGGCTCACCGTGAGAGATGGAGTTGCAGACCATTCCATGGAGTGGAGTTTAAAGGGCCCCTGGTTTTCATTGGAGCCCACTGCAGGACCGGATGAAAAGCCAAAGTGCTGGACGGAGGACAGCGGGAACAGACAGAGGTTATGGGTCACAGGCAGGTAGCAGAATGGCAAAGCAGCAGGTAGCAGCAGTATAGGTAACAGACTGGTGTAACGGCAGGTAACAGCAGTACAGGAACCGGGACATCAGAAAATGCAGGTAGCAGGTACATGTAGCGAACAGCAAGCAGAGGTCAGGATTAATGTGGGAACATCAACAAACTGACCGAGAACAAAGGTTGGAAGTTCCTTAGGTCCCAGATGATGAAGGGTCATTGGCCAGGTAATTAGCTACTGTCTCTTTAAATCTTGACGACCCGTCGTTCGTATGCGGGACGTCGGCAGAAGCGAGGACCATAGCAGGAGTGAGGACAAGTGAGTATACGATGAGAGGACAGGCTGAGGGGACAAGACCACAACAGGGACATGGACACGTCGGTGCTCTGGGTCGGGGACCGTGACAACAACTATTAGTCATGTACTCTAAAAATCTGGCCTTCTGGAAGAGTGGCAAGAAGAAAGCCATTTTTGAGAGCAAGTCAAAAGAAGTCTTGTTTGACGACTGCAAAAGATATGTAGGGGATACAGCAAGCATGTGGAAGAAGATGCAACTGGTCAGATAAGACCAAAATTTTAATTTTTAGCCTAAGTGCTATATATGGAGGAAAGCCAACAGTACATATCACCCAGAACACAACATCCCCACTGTGAAGCATGGTGGTGGCAGCATCATGCTGTGGGGAATCTTTGCATCAGCAGGGACTGGAAAGCTGGTGAGAGTTGATGGGAAGATGGATGGAGCCAAATGCAGGGCAATCCTGGAGGAAAACCTGTTAGAGGCTACAAAAGACTTGAAAATGGGCCGTATGTTCACCTTCCAGCAGGACACTGGCATATTCATGTGTTAAAATGACCAAGTCCAAATACAGACCTACAGTGTCGGACTGGGGGGTCTGGGGCCCACAGGGGAGTTGATCTTGGGGGGCCCACCATACTGTACATGATAATATTACCGGCCTTCGGACAAAAATTGGGGCCCATTTTACCACATAATTACGTGTAAACAAGAACTGTATTGTGTAGTACAATAAAAAGAGAGTCACAGATTGTCTGTCTGTCGTCTAACATATTAGACACAGGGTTAAGTAGCTCCATCCAATATCCCCCCCCCATCCACAATAAAATATCCCCTCAACCCACATACACTATCCCCCTCCACCAACTTTACAATACCCCCCTCCCCACAACAATCTCCCCTCCACCCACTTACAATATCCCCTCCACCCACATACACTATCCCCTCCCCCCACATACACTATCCCCCTCCAACCCACATACCTATCCCCTCCACCCACATACACTTCCCCCCCACTTTTTCCCTTGGTCACGCACCTCCCCACCTTCTAAAATAAACACCAGCAAGAAAGTAAAAGTGAAACTCCTATCACAGGGTCAGGTGTTCCCTCGTTCTTACAATCAGGGACATATGTACACTGCCACTATACTAACGCCAAATTTATAACCTACAACACCCGCCATATAGAGACCACATAGAGGTCAGACACCAGCTCAGGTATAACCTACAACACTGCCATATAGGGGACCACATAGAGGTCAGACACCAGCTCAGGTATAACCTACAACCACCATATAGGGGACCACATAGGAGGTCAGACACCAGCTCAGGTATAACCTAAAAACAACTCCATATAGAGACCACATAGAGGTCAGACACCAGCTCAGGTATAACCTACAACACCTCCATATAGAGACCACATAGAGGTAGACACCAGCTCATTTATAACCTAAAACCCCTCCATATAGAGACCCCAATAGAGGTCAGACCACAGCTCAGATATAACCTACAGCACCGCCATATAGAGAGCACAGCTCAGATATAACCTACAGCACCGCCATATAGACCACACAGTGGTCAGACACCAGCTCAGGTATAACCTACAACACCACCATATAGAGACCACATAGAGGTCAGACACCAGCTCAGGTATATAACCTACAACAATGCTATATAGACACCACATAGAGGTCAGACACCAGCTCAGGTATAACCTACAACACTGCCATATAAAGACCACATAGAGGTAAAGACACAAGCTCAGGTATAACCTACAACACCGCATATAGAGCCCACATAGAGATCAGACACCAGCTCGGGTCACATCAATTACAGTGAATACAGCACTGATCCAATATAGAAGTAACAAAACCCTCTGACATCAGGGACTCACCGGAGACGTCCTATCTGATGAGTCGTTCTCTTCTTTTGAGCCGTTCTTATTCTCTTTTCTTCTGCATCCGTTCCACACCGCCATGATGACTTATCCCGGCCACAACTCATTCCTGCAGAAATTACACACAAATATCTTAGAATCCCCAATTTTCCAGCATTTCTTTACCTATTCCCACTCTGTACAAACCCTCCAGGGGTGGGAGAGCGGGGTACAAGCCATAACTTAGAGGCCTAGTATCCTGAGGGGTTGGAGGGTGGGGAGAGGACTAACCCCCTTGGAGATAATGCTGCAAACTATGGGCTGCTCCCCTCTCAATTATATTACCAGGTAGACAGGCAGTTAGGGGTCTCCTTTAGGTAGTATACAGGCAGTTATGGGTCTCCTTTAGGTGGTATACAGACATGGGTCTCCTTTAGGTACTATACAGTCAGTTCGGGGTCAACTTTAGGTAGTATACAGGCAGTTAGGGGTCCTTTAGGTGGTATACAGACATGGGTCTCCTTTAGGTACTATACAGGCAGTTAGGGGTCTCCTTTAGGTAGTATACAGGCAGTTAGGGGTCTCCTTTAGGTGGTATACAGGCAGTTAAGGGTCTCATTTAGGTAGTATACAGGCAGTTAAGGGTCTCATTTAGGTAGTATACAGGCAGTTAGGGTTCTCCTTTAGGTAGTATACAGGCAGTTAGGGTTCTCATTTAGGTAGTATACAGGCAGTTAGGGGCCTCCTTTAGCTAGTGTGCAGGGAGGCAGGGCCCCCTTTAGTTTGTAGGTAGTCAGGGCCCCTGTAGGTAGTTTAAAGGGCCCCCTTAGACAGTCATGGCCCCCTGTAGGTAGTCAGGGCCCCCTTTCATTAGCCAGGGCCCCCCGTTTAGAAGCCAGGGCCCCCCTTTTAGGTAGCCAGGGCCCCCTTTTAGAAGCCAGGGCTCCTTTTAGAAGCCCGGGCCCACTTTTAGGTAGCCAGAGCCCCTTTTTAGAAGCCAGGGCCCCCTTTTACGAAGCCAGGGCCCCCCTTTTAGAAGCCAGGGCCCCCCTTTTAGGTAGCCAGGGCCCCCTTTTTAGAAGCCAGGGCCCCCTTTTAGGTAGCCAGGGCCCTCTTTTTAGAAGCCAGGGCCTCCTTTTAGGTAGCCAGGGCCCCCTTTTAGGTAGCCAGGGCCCCCTTTTTTGAAGCCAGGGCCCCCCGTTTTAGAAGCCAGGGCCCCCCTTTTTTTTGAAGCCAGGGACCCCTTTTTAGAAGCCAGGGCCCCCGTTTTTGAAGCCAGGGCCCCGTTTTTGAAGCCAGGGCCCCCGTTTTAGAAGCCAGGGCCCCCTTTTAGGTAGCCCGGGCCCCCTTTTGAAGCCCCGGGCCCCCTTTTTAGAAGCCAGGGCCCCTTTTTTAGAAGCAGGGCCCCCTTTTAGAAACCAGGGCCCCTTTTTAGAAGCCAGGGCCCCCTTTTTTAGAAGCCAGGGCCCCCCCTTTTTGAAGCCAGGGCCCCCTTTTAGAAGCCAGGGCCCCCTTTTTAGAGCCAAGGCCCCGTTTTTGAAGCAGGGCCCCCGTTTTAGAAGCCCGGGCCCGTTTGGTAGTTAAAAAAACAAAAAAACGAACCACTTACCTTCACCCGCTCCGGCTCCCGGCCGCTCGATCTCCCGCCCGGGTCCTGCTGCACTTTCATAGGCGGCGCGGTGAAGTGACGTCACGCGCGCCTAGTCAGCGTAGGGGCCGGCGCCTGGCAGGTGAAGGCCTAACGCCTTCAGCCTGCCAGGGAGAGCAGCGGAGCGCAGCGCTGTGGCGCTGTGCTCCGCTGACACCGCGCAGCCCGGGAGTGGGGACATTAGTCCCCGGCTACCGGGGCCCGGGCTCTGGGCGCTCGGGACGCAGGTCCCGGGGTCCAGGGACCGGATGCGCGGCCGGGCCCGGGGAGCGAGGGCACTGCCTCGGGGCCCGCAGCAGCTCGGGAGGGGGGCCACGGGGGATTCCCGGTCCCCGGCGGCCCCGTCCGAGCCTGCAGACCTACATTGACAAGCAAAAAGGAAACAATGTTTTGAACTTTTGACTTTCATGCTCCATATCTTACCATTCACTACAGCATTGAATACGAGACTACTAGACAATCATCTTGGCTATTTCATATATAACTTTGACAGTTAACTATTTAGCATATGCTGAGTTATGCAGATTCTTGTCATGTAACTGTATTGTTATTGTTTTGCTCCTGTTGATGAAACAATCTTTTTCTTCTTGTATTCTACAAATTACAAGCTGTTCTCACATTATCAGCTGTTATTAGGTTGATTCCAAAGCGAAAGGTCACTGGTTCAAATAGATGGGCAACCATGAAGAAGATTTCCCAAGAAAAGAGAAACCGCATCATTCAGTTCTTGGGGTGCCTTTTTCCCCAAAGTCCTGGTAGATACCGGCGACATATCGAATAATATCATGTAAACCCATCCAAAACTGTTAGGGATATGTCTGTTGAAAAGCATGCTGTTTCTAATAGCTGTAAATGCAGTTCGAGACTATAACATAACTCTAAAATGGTAGTCATAGGTGGATATATGCTTTTTTACTCTAATGTTGGTCTGCTGGCTAAATAAGGAAGTCTGCATAACTAGCATTGTAATTCCAGCAACATTGCTTGATGAACTGTCTCTTGCATAAACATCTTTGCAGTCAAGAGAAATCCGATCAAACACAGATCTCTGGCACTTTTTTTGTCTTTACCACAACTCTCTAGTTTCGCAAAACAATGTTTCCTTTCAGGTTATCACATCTAGACTCCCAAAGCGGTCCTGGTCTACTAAGGAAAGATTTTGTATTTTCTGTATGATAGGAAGGAAATTGACAGCTAGCATGATTAGGATAGACTTGCTGTTTACATTTGTAAGTGGAAATTTTGTTCGTGACCCAAACAGGTTAAGTTTAAAATTTTAAAGGAATTTTGAGATGCTGAAACTTCTGACAGTGTGTTGAATGATATTTACCAGAGGCCTAATTGACTGGATAGTATGGCCTGAGGTAAATATCACAGTCTCCCAAAGAAAAGGGGCTAAAATAAGAATGGGAAAACTAAGTAGACAACCCAGTGTCTAAAAAGATAAAGATAAGCAGTCATCAACCCCAAAGAAATAACATGTAATTAATCTTCATCAAAAAGAGTGCAACCTGTTGGCGTTTATTTTTTCTCCCTTTTCTTAACCCCTTAAGGACGCAGCTATTTTCATTTTTTCCTCCTCACCTTCCAAGAGCCATAACTTTTTTATTTTTCCATCTACATAGATATGAGGGCTCTTATTTTGCGGGACAAGATGTAGTTTACTACAGCATTTTGATGCCAGAAAACTGGCACAGCCCCGTTCATACATGTCGCCCCAATTCTATATATTTTTTCAAACTTTAAAAACTTTTTTTCACAGTTATAGCGAGTCCCCCTAGAGTTTTTAACCACTAGGGGGCTCAGGTGTTAGTATAACCTTCTGCATTGTATAAACATGGCAGAATGGTGTTCACAGATGGTAGTTTTGCCCCAGGCAGGAAGTGTTAGAATTGCAGACATGGGGGTATTAGAAGCCGTCACAAGCCTTCCAGCCTTATTGTTAAATGAGCGGCACCCTGCGAACTCACCATGGGGGTGCCGATCGGAGTGAGAATAGAACCTTAATGGCACTATAACTTAAATATAAGGGGTTATAGGAACAAAAAGGACTGGATGTTTAAAACATGCAGTCTTTTTTGTTCTTAAAACATATTTTTAATAGGTCTCTAATAAAGCATGCGTTTTGTTATATTTTGCACGAGTGCTGGATATCATTACTATTTCTTCCATCACAACAGTTATGAAGCATCTATAGCCGGATGTTATTTTCCCTGCACCGTGAGAGAATTGGACTTCATTAAGCCTGGGACCACTGGTGAGCGAACCTTTTTTCTTTTTAACTATTAACTAAAATACACCTGTCTGAAAGTCAGCAACTAATATATAGTACTACAAATAACAATTTAGTACTTAAAGGGGATGTATCGCTTCTTCAGTTCGTGTGTTTCATTGTGCTCTCAGCTTCTCAGCTCTACAAATTCAGGCATTTCATCCCCTCCCAGCTGGGTGTTTCTTAACTGAAAACATCATCCCCCCCTTCACTGTTCATGCTCACTACCGAGTCTGCCCTCTCCCCTTGAGTCCACATGTCACTGTGTCGTTCTCCCTATGCAGTCTTATTTTGTAAGTATGTTTACATACCACAGGCTTGCATTCAGTCTAGACAATCGTCTATGAACTCAGAGAACTGATCTCTTCTCCTCTCACAGCTTTAGATTTGTTACAATTGAATCCAGTCTTCTATGAACTCCTCCAATGCAGCACAGAACTCCCTTCTATATTTACACGCAGGAACATTTAGGCATCAAGGCACAATTCTTGTGTTTTCTAATTGTAGAAGCTCTGCAGTATTATTGTGTATCTTCTGGCTGTGCAGAGTGAAATTGCTGTCGGTGCATTATTTTGAGTGAGAGAGGCAGCCTAATGCTCCTTCTATGTTTTCATTAGGCACCGATGCACAATTCTGTTGTTTTCTGATTGTAGAAGCAGATGCAGTGCCTCTGTGTTTCTGCTGGCTGTGCAGAGTGAAATTGTGCCGGTCCCTTAGTTTGAGTGAGAGAGGCAGGAATGCTCCCGTGAATACGACCGGGGCCAGACACAATGTAAATTAGTTGAGCCATCAGCCAATGACATGAAAGGAGGAGGAATCGGATCGGCACTGGGGAACAGTGTTTACAGAAGATAAGGGAGACAGTGAAAACAAGACAGCTTTGCAAATGACATCCAATTTCAAAGTTGTTTGTTTTCACTGTCTCCCTTATTCTGAAGACCATTTAATGAAATGATACAACCCCTTTAAAAGTAATGTTCACTTTATCAGACAATTTTTGTTGCTCTAACACTTCTTAAAAAGTAAAGTAACTTTGCAAATAGCATTTTTCTTTGCAAACCCCATGGTTACAGACTACAACCAACTTCTGTGTGTAGTTTGATCCTGCAATTATGTGATTCTCCACTTCCTTGGTCTATTCAATAGACAATACCAATAAAAGTGGACGACTTATTACTAAAAGAAATTTGATACATGGAAAAGGACTGTTCCATAACAACCTTTTGCTTACTTTATGACCTGTCGATTGCTCGCAAGAAGTTGGGGGGGGGGGGAGCGACAACTGCCAAACACTTAATTGCAAAGTTTCAAAATCATTGTACATGGGTATTCTTTACTATGATTGCAGATAAACTATGGAACTCACTTCTATAAGAGTTTGTGATAGTGGATTCATTGAACAAGATGCCTTTCTTGAAAATTATAGTATTGCAAGTTATGGCTACTTAAGTCTATATCTGGGATGTCAGTTCAGCGACTTTTTCTGTTTCGTATATTGGAATCAGGAAGGAATTTTTTTTCAAGTATTGGACAACTGGAATCTGCCATAGGGGTTTTTGCCTTCCTCTTGATAAACACAATAGGATTATACCCTGTTTCCCCTAAAATAAGACATACCCACAAAATAAGCCATAGCAGGATTTCTAAGCATTTGCATACCCTGAAGATAAGACATAGTGATAGGCGTGGCTACGCAGTGTAGCGGCGTGGAGCGGTAAAGAAGACCGGGAGCCCTTTACATATGCCCCATCGTGACAGCTGTTATCTTGGAGGTGACCGGAGATTTGCGGGCAGGCCCATCAACAAGGTCGGTTCCTCCTGTCAGGTCCTGGTTGTTCTGTGCATGTTGCAAGCTGAGGCACAGACAGAGACATAGAAAGTGTAAGTAAAAGTCTCCTCAATGAAGTGAGTAGCAGGACGCTCTGCTTTAGGTATTGTGTGTCCTCAGGGGAAAGAAGTAAAGCTGTGGCTGTTTTTTTACGCGTAAATGTAGATTGTTGTATCATACATATGTAAAAATAAGACATCCCTGAAAATAAGCCATAGTGTGTCTTCTTGAGGAAAAATAAATATAAGACAGTGGGGCACATTTATCAAGGCAGTTGTGCCAGAATTTTGGCCCAATTTTGCACCAAAAATAATGGCATACAAGCTTTATGCCACATTTACTATTTGTTATATACAGTTTCAGACACTTCTGTGCCTCGGCCAGCAAAGGGGACTTGGCCTCATCAAAAGGGACGTGGCTTGAAATGTCACAAAAATGCGCCAGAATATTGTCTCAGTTAGTGGCGTAAAAGTAAGCCAACTTAAAGATGGTACAAAGTTAGACTATACAGTTGTAACCTGCACCAGATTTATCAACAATATGATAAATGTGGCTCATTGTAAGACTGGTCTAACTTAAAACTGTCTTACAGTTAGACACGATTGATAAATGTGCCCCAGGGTCTTTTTCGGGGAAACACGGTAGGTTGGATTTAATGAGCCCATGTCTTTTTTCAATTTTACCGACTATGTAACATAAAAATGCCCGGGTGGGTAGTATAGCTTGGAGGTCATGAACACTGACTTTGAGTTTCACACAAATTCCTTTAAGAAACTCGGAACTTTAATAGATAGATTGAACATTGACTGTAGTGTTGTTTTGCTTAAGAATTTTCTTCAATAAAAAACATAGCAAAACAGTTTGTTGCACCCAAAGCTCCTCAGAAGTCTATTTTGTGTCCTGTACGTTTTTCCTCCTCTTTTTAAAAATAAGAATATTATCGTTTCCTTCTCTTTTATTTTGATTCTTCAAAGATTGAAATAACTGAAAGAGTTTTGGCTGGATCTATGAATAACATGAAAAGATATTATTTTAAGTAAGATTTTATCAGCCACCTTGCAGACTCCGATTCACTGCGCCCACTCTCCCACAAAGCCAGTGCATTAAGATTCTCATGAGATTGTCGTGACATTTCATAGAGAGATATGATCATACAAATAGCGCTTTGGAAGAGATACAATGCCTGTAAGTGTACGTTCTGCAAATTCTACCAGTTAAGAAAGCTCATGTGTCAACATGCATCTTAGTGAAGAAATATTGTGAGCGACACGTATTTCAAAATACCTTCACTATAATGATTTCCCTCATATACCTTACGACCATAGGAAAATGTTATTTGCAATTAAATCATTATCCACTTAATTTGAGTACCGTGTGCCAGAGACAAAACCTTAGAGGAACAAAAACACTGTGTGATTCACTTTATTAATTACACCTCCAGGTAAACTCATAAAGAGTTTCATGCCAGAGAGTCCTTATGTGGCCCAGTAAAAGCCTATTAACTTGTCTGTAACATGATTAGTTCCACTATTATGAGTTACTTTCAGTGCTGAAGAATCACAATTGAGAACTTGTAGAGGTTTATTTTTTGTCTACATTTATTATTTTATTTTTCCTTTTATTAGGAAACTAACTTCTGTGCACACATTTCATTATACCTTTGCCTGTAAAGATGAAGTGGAGTCCGAATTTGTGCTATTGTATAGCAAATGTTGTCTTTCCCCAAACTGATTGTGATAACATCATGGGCCACATGTATGAACCTGTTTAGGTCTAAAACTCACTTTATTGCCCATAGGTTACTATTGGAAAAAGAGTGAGTTTTAGACCTAAACAGTTTCATACATGTGGCCCCATGTGTTATCATTGTAGAGGTTGATATGAAGACAATCTGATCTCGTACTTGTCGGACCTGAGGACTTCTCCGTAAATCATCAATAATGAGTGAGGCATTGCAGGCCGCTGCCTCCTGGAAATCTGGTGACTGGAAATCTGGATTTAAGTTTTTTTACATGAATATGATGCATGCATACTCAATGTAATAAGAGCCTTTTGCTAGCTATTTGCATACATAGAGGGACATGCATGAAAACTGTCTAGGTCTAAGACTTTCCTCGTTACCCATAGCAACCAATTCTCTTTCATTTTTTTAGAACACTACTTGAAATGAAAGGGGAACTCAACAAGAAAAGTTTCATATATGTGGCCCATAAAGTCTATGTATTTTAAGAACTGTATAACCAAGCCAAAACATTTTTGGGAAATTATATCTTGTTTACTGCTATTAAGTGACAAATATTAGTCATCTTATCAGAATGAATATTCTTCATATTGATGCATTTTAGCAATAGTGTATGGGAAGAGGAGGTCACATTGGTATTTTGTTTTCTACAACTAATGCAACCATTAGCCGGGACCCCATAACCAGTAATATTTCTTAATGTTCTCCTCTGTTTATGTTTTGAAGTATTTTCCAATCACAAAAACTTCCACCCTTCTAAAAATGCTAGTTGTGGCTAAATTGTTATATTTGGCCACGTGATCGATTTGTTGCTTCCTATAAAAATATGGTGTTGTATTTCTACACTTCCAGGTTTATTACTGTTTGTTTCAGCATCTTTTCGTCTGACTCAAAGTTGAAAAAGTGCTCGATGGTGTTTTATATCCAGGTATGAAACAGCTAATATGACCACATTAATCCTCTCAGCTACAGACATTACAAGTTCTTTTCTCAAGTGTTAGGAAGTAAGCTCCAATGTCTGTGCCCCAAATGATACATAGATAAAAAACTATTAGGGAAAAGGATTATTCCAACATGATGTACTGTCAACATCCATTTTTGTGGCAATTGTCTTGGACAGGTAGAAGCTCTTCTGTGTTAATCACAAGTTTTAGTGTAAGACAAAGCCGAGAAGATAGGTGTAAGAAGTCCCCTGCGCTTTACCCTTTAACCCTTTTGCCACAATAAATATGAGACTCAGTCCTCATTGTGCCAGTTTCCAAATTCATATTGCAAGAACATACTGGGAATTATGTCAGAAAGATGACACCTGACACCATGTTGATTCAGATGCAGATTTTTTTTATTTTGGTTCACAGATACAAGTTTTTATAGGTGATTTAGAGGTGTAGTAACATTAACAGCATCACCATTACTTCACACTTTGATTAAAATTTGTAATACCATTTGTTAGTTTAATCATAATACAATATAATTGGCTACCTTTAATAAACATAAATTTTAATAAGGAGGTAGTGACCTTTATATTACCTTTGTTTTGCATACTTTATTAATAATTATCACCAGGTATTCAATTTAGTCATTATTAATGTATTTAATGAGGTATGAACAAAAAAGCTTTGTTTTTATTCTTTTGAATACTATGAAAACATGCTGTTTACTGAGTGGGGATGGCCAGGGACTTTTTTATGGTCATCTAACAATTGCTTTGGTTATTTAAATAGCAAGAGTGGTTGTCTTATCAATCTAGTGGAATTGTATAATCTTAGGAACACTAGAAATTAAGTAATAAAATATTAATTCGCCATACTAATGTAAACAAAATGTTCCACTTGCAATCAGGATAATAGGTGGGCTGAATGGAATGTTCTTCAGATAAGTAGTACATTTCTCTGATGTCTGTTTGAACATTATAAACACTTTAAGACCAAAAACTAATTAAGTCATTTAACCCTTTATTTCTTTAACCTTGGCATAGGGGTATAATTTCACTCTCAACTCCTTATACAAAAGATTCGGACTTCCAGGTTGCTACTCCTGACATGGTCACTTGCAGTGTAGGCTGGCGTGCAGATGTGGTACCAAAGGGTCACACAGCGATGTGTTCACGTCACAAGCAGAAGGTTAGGGCAGATGCCATTCAGTTGAAAATGGGTCACAGGCAGAAGGTCAGGGCAGGTGAAATACAATTGTTAACAGGTCAGCAACAAGCCAAGGTCAAAACCGGAAAGTCGTTTAGGGAAATACTCTCTAGTCAACAATAAGAAAACCAACAAACTGGCAAAGGATGCAAAGAGAGATAGCCATTAAGAGCACTAAGGTGACGGCTCATCGATTCCTGGGAAATCAACATGAACCAGTGTGCATGTGCCGAAGGGAAGAGGTAAACGAGCATGACTTCTGCTAAAATAGTGGTTAGTAGAAAAACTTGTAACAGTAATTAATACTTTAAATTATCTGCTTTTTCCATCCTACAATTGTACATAGTTTGATGCTTTTGTTTGTAACATTTTTTCCCCTATTCTGTTTCCAGTACTATAGTGATATTAATAAACCCACATTTGAGAAGAGAAAATTCACAGGAGAGTTTTGTTGCAGAAATATCAGCTATTGTTAAATGAATGTGAATTGTAAAATATCACATTCACATACTGCAGTTAACCCTAGTGGAACTAATTTTCAGTTAAAAGAAATTTTTGTAACAGATCATCTACATGTGAACTTATCTGAAGTCATGAGTTTGCAGCAAGTTAAAATTCCCAGCTAGTTTCTAGTTGTCCATTGTTTTAGTGCCCCAGTTTGTGTCCACAACTACAGAACTTCCCGAAAAAAAGAGTTCACAAAGCTTCAATTGTAGGTTAGCAGTGCAGTATTCTTTTATATGAGTTTAGCTTTAAATAATGCTTCTTCTAAACCTCAGACAGAATTTCAAGTGCGCAACTTGCATCAGCATCCACTGAAAATAAGGTAGTCATATTCTTGGTGTGTTAAGATTATCTAATGCAGGCTACCCGGACGATGAAAGAGGTAGTGTTCTTCACGTGTCTATAGGTACAGCAGCATGGTAAAACATGCCTTCCAACTTATCTAGATGAACAATCCAAATGGCATCTCGTATAAGTGTTATCCTACAGAGACAAATGTATTACAGGTGCATCATCGGAAAAAATGTAAGGAGAACAAGCTTTACTGAGTAGTTTTAAATCCATATATTAACAAAGTAAGCCATTTCTCATCTGTAACTTCTGTACAATAGGTGGCTCCAGTAGCAGCTGGAATCTCACTCCTGCCATGTTTAAATGCTTATTCTACTTTCATTCAGATAAACAACATTGGTAGCTAATTCACTAATGTTTAGGTCATCCACACACCAGCACCAGGAGCTCCTCAACCCCTCTCGTCATCAACTTTCCAAAACCAACAGCAGGTATAACATAACTTATTGAGCAAACTTAGTTTATTTTTCATCCTATTCATAAATATGAATAGCGATTATGCATAAACATATGCTATGAATTGAACAAAGTCCATGGTGACCTCAATGTCCAAACGACGTATTATTTCTCCAGTGGCATTTTCCTTAACTGGCTCACAATAGTGGAGAGTGAAAAGATACGGACAGGCGAACTTGCACCCGAATATTCCCGCCTGTCCGTATCTTTTCACTCTCCACTATTGAGAGCCAGTTAAGGTAGATGCCGCTGCAGAAATAATACGTCGTTTGGACATTGTGGTCACCACGGACTGTGTTCAATTCATGCAAGTAGCATATGTTTATGCATAATCGCTATTCATATTTATGAATGGGATGAAAAATAAACTAAGTTTGCTCAATAAGTTATGTTATACCTGCTGTTGGTTTTGGAAAGTTGAATTCTACTTTCATTACCAGATTTTTTTATTTCCTTAATGTATTTAAAAATAAAAAATGAAGCACTCTGTATGTTGGTAAAAACATCCTACTGTTTTGTGTCTACCGCTTCCTTGCTGAGCTATGTGCCTCCGTGGTTACAGACTTGTAAGCACCAATGTTCTTCCCTTTCTCTCAGGAAAAGTATTCTCCCGCACAAACTTCCTGGGCATTCTTCTTAGTGATGGGGCATAGTGCTAATGGAGAGATCTGTTTAATTATAGAGAGCTATATAACAGTCCATTTTTTCATTTCTATGATTAAAGGGGTTTTCTCACCATGCTGTTTTACAGAGCCATTGCCACTTTCAGACTCACTCCCTGTTAAGGCTGTGGGTGGATCTACAGCAGTGATTAGCGTATCAGCTCTGCTATTCGTAGCTGATTCTGTTACAGGGACATGACTGCTGGAGGTTTATAAATTGTAATGCACAAGGCTACAGAGCTCTAAAGGGTTAAATGGCTTTTCTCAACTCAGCACTTCAGGCAGTACACAAGCTCTTGTCTTGTTAATTCTAGGCATGTTTAGAGCAGCAGTAGGGATCATCTTCATCTGCAGTACGATGATGTGATCAAGCACCTGCAGCGCATGGGCTCTCTCTGGCTGCTAACAATCTGTCACTTATTGTTATAAGCAGCAGTGAGAGGAACACTCGGCTATTACTACTACTACTACCTTTTCACAAGTCAGAATGAATGTATCAAAAAACGTGATCACAGATTGTGCGTCTAAAATCACAAACAAACCAAAACTGAATATATCTGAAAACGTGGTCACAAAGGATGTGGCAAAATTTGCGCACCCATCATTTCAAACAGGGCAGAAACAAAGATGACGATGCAGGCATTTATTTACCTTTGCTTAAATGCTTAAAGCTAATCAATGAAACAGGAATACCCCTTTAATGCAAGGAGGAAACAGGAGAGAGGAGAGCAGTCTACAAGACAGAGGGCAAAATGAGGAATCTGTGTAGTAGAGGGGCAATAGTGGAACAGTCTATGTGAGAGACATAGGGGACTATGAGGACAGTCTTTGTGAGGTGGTACCACGGGGTGTGTGAAAGAGGAGGACGTGGAGGGCAATTTGTGTGCGATAGATAGGGGAACCTGGGAGCAGTCTATAACAGAGAGGAAGCCTAAGGAGCACTATGTGAAGAACAGCATGTCTCACAGAGGGAGTTCTGAGGAGCAGGCTGTATATGAGAGGGTGCATAGAGAGTAGGCTATGTAAGTCATGTGGGTAGTATAACAAAGGAGGCATGGACAGCAATCTGTATGAGAGGCAGAGGCCCTTATTGTTAGAAGTTTTTGTTAGAGGGAAGATGTCTATTCATTCTAGTTTCAGTCTTACGTGTGACAACATGCAAAGGGCTTACGCCATCACAGACATTAATGGGATATCTCCAGGGAACCTGCACCTAGCTCCATAATGGGCCCCCAAAATTTCCTCCTGCTTTAAAAAATTCTCTCTCTCTCATTATTCTGGCATTTGGCAAAGTCTCTTGATAACACTGTAACTTAGACAAATCAAGTATATTTTCAACAGTAGCTCGCTGAGGTTAGCCAGAAATACCTGGGTTGATTTAAGGATTTAAGATTATAAGTAGAGTTACCTTTGAAAGTTTTGTCAGCATAATAACAGATAAGGTGAGGGTGGGGTATACAATTTAGGAAAATGTGCAGTGGCAAGTGCTTTTTGGTTGGACTTTCTAAATGGTAGTTGGCTATTGTTGCCCAGATAGACTTAAGATTCATGTTAACCTATGTTCTTTGTGGTTAAATATAAACTAAAAAACACATTTTGCGACTAGGGCATATCAGTAATAGGGACCATTGTTAATATTTCATGGCAAGATTTAAGAAAGCTAGAGCTTGAATACGTTCAGCTTTTGGTTTTATTGTCACTTAGTCAGCTTAATGTCATCAGACATGAGTCACATCCAGAAAAGTGAATCATATTACAGGATACACAATATATATGTACATTTCTTCCCTACTTCCCCTAAATAACTTTTGAGTAAATCCCGTATAACATTAAGTAACCTTTTTGGAAAGTACAAAGAACTGATGTACAGGGTATGCTTTTACTGAAATTTAGGGGACTAAAAAATTAGTTTTTAATTCGGAAAAAGTACGTAATCTTTTTTTTATCCAAAAAAAAAAAATTACACGAGGAAAAGTAAAGTAATAAACTTCATGTATTTTTTTAAAACATATAAACACGTGCTAATTTAACAAAAAAAATAAAATTCGCAGCACTCTATGTCACAAAAACCCTTCAAAAAGGCTAAAAAATTTTTTTGGAACAGTTTTCTGCTAAAAAAGGAATATATAAAAAAAATTTTGAGGTTTAGGACATTTGTATCAAAACTGAAAAATCCCCAGAGTGTGCTGAATAGTATTTTTTTTTGCATAGTTTTTTAAATGCCACACCAGTGTGCACCCTAGTTTATTCTTCAAAAGGATGACAAACGATTTAGTTTTTTTGACTGTTTGATGGGGAAGTGGAATTTCCATTTTTGTTTTTTTAATCTTCACCCCCCGCAAGCTTTTTTAATCAGATGGGGTTATATCAAAAAAACCTTATCCCCCTGAAGTTGGAGGCTAAAAACGAACCAAAGAGGGGTAGATTAGTTAGGTTTCCCCACCTGAATTTGGGGTCCTTTGCCGCGGTGGGGGCTTTTACAGTTTTGTAAAAAAGTACTTTAAGAACCTCAAATTTTTCTATTTCCATAGTAGAGAAATGCTTTTTCCAAAAAATTTTAGGGCCCCTTTTTTGACGTTTTTAGTGTCTATAATGCTCCCGATATTTATTGTGTTTGCATATTTTTGACTGCTACCCCGTGTGACCTTTAGTTTATTATTCAAAAAAGGATGTGCTAAAGATTTTTTTTTTGACATGCTTAAAATTTGAATTGTTCAGAATAAACATTCTATAAGTGATCACTAATTGTTGCAAAATAGTGTGAAATCAATCCTGTCTATAGCATCCAGTTCCTGGTGGTACTTTTGTCACACTAGTGAGTGAATTATGGGCATAATCTCTGTTCTCTTCATGTTTTCCAGGGAATCTGTCCAACTGTAGGGGAATAGTCAGTTAAAAATCAAATCCTTTGTTAACAAAATTCACAGAAAAAAATGGAAAATATTTATAAAAATCGCCAAAAAACAAAAGCCTAACCTTATTATACATGGGACAGGGCAAAAATCCATTCCTAGTTGGGGGCCAAAAAAGCCCCTTGCTAATAAAAAAAGTTGTACAAAAATCCCCTAAACAATTCCTCACACCTAATATTTTGAGTGGTTAGGTGGGTTCCCGATGTTTTCCATAAGATAGATATTTATTTATTTTTTTTTAACGTATGGCAAAAAAATATCAAAATCTAAACATTTTGGGGGGTTTATTCTATGTTTTTTTTTTAAAAAAAAATCTGTCTACCAATGGGGTATGTGTGCTACAGTTAAAAAAGAAGTTTACTTTAAAAATTTTAAAAAAGACAATATCATGTGTTTTACATCTGACTGAAATCAAATAACGTACAGTTTTAGGGCAATTAGGATCCAAAATTATTTGTAAGGAAATGGCAGAATAATCAGAGAGAGGAGAGGAAAAGGGGAAAATTTTTAAGGCATTTTTATTAATTTCTGCAAAATCAAAAGTTTACTAATTCATTAGTATTTGTTACATGTCCTTTACTTGACTTGGGCAAAATTTTGGATAACCCCCCCCAAGCTTTCCCCCAATAAATTGTTTTGGAATTTTGGCCCATTCCTACTGAAAATAAAAAGATTAAATAAGCCCCTGTTTGTAGGTCCCTGCTCGCACCCGCCTTTTGCTTTTCTCATAAAAATTTTTGGGATTGGATCAGGCTTTGTGATGGCCACTCCAAAACATTTACTTGGTTATCCTTTAAGGGGTTTTCGCTCAATGATTGGACTAAATAAAAACTTTTAAAAAAAAACAGCTTTGCAAAAATATGTTCAAAAACAAATGTCCCACTGATTTTGAGAAACCCTGGTAGTAGGAGTGCACGCTTCTCAAAAATTTTCACATAGCAGCCGACCTGGGTTATTTTTTTAATTTTTATGGCTGCCAAAATCCTGGGGGAAACATCTGCTTCTGAATACAGGGGGGTTTTTGAAAAAAGCCCCCTCGGGGCCCCCCCCCCTCCCGCACATATGAGGCCACTTGTGATGCTTCTGTAGGAAAGGGGGGGGGAGGGTTCTGGCTTCTGTGTCTGTGTGGATTAAAATGTTTGCCCCCTCCCTCCTGCTCTCTACAAGATTGAGGGAGCAGAGTGGGTGATCTTGGTCAGTTGATGTGACAGAGTGAAGTTGTTTTCTTAATCATGGTGTCTGTGGAGCTTTGACTATAAAATAAAAAGATCAGGGGGCATGTAAGGTTCATATCCCATGCTCTCTGTATTAGGGGCAAAGGTTTATAGAAAAACCCTTCACAGCGCCCTGTTCTTTTTAAAGGGGTTGTTTGTTTTGCTTGGATGTTTTGGAGATTTGTTATGTAAGCAGGGGGTATGGGAAACCCTTTCCCCCCGTCTTGCATTAGCATACCAGGTTCCAGACCTCTCCACACTATGATCAGCCCTCTTGTCCCTGACCCTGTGCGCTGATTCAGCAGATCTAGGCGGGCACACCAGGGTTAACCTGCAGAAACCACCCCTCCCACCCCCGGTATAGAAATTATGCAGCGGAAGGGAGAGCTGTCTTGTGGAGGGGGGGGGGGAAAGGGGAAGGAAAGAGGCAGAAAGAAGCCCCCCCCTAAATTAAAAAAATCCTTTGCTGCCAGACACAAATAGGCTAAAGCCTGTAGTAACAACTCCTTTAAGCCTTTTTGAAAACCATTTTGGGCAGTATGCTTGGGTCATTGTCCCTTTTGGGGAAACCCTTTTCCGCCCAACCTTTAATTTCTTCTTTCCCTCATGTGCAATCATTTTGGAAGTGCAACCCACCCTTTTCTGCTGCAAAAAAAACCCACAACATGAGGCTGCCACCCACTTGTTTCACGTTGGGGATGGGTTTTAGGTTCCCAAAGCTTTCCCTTTTCCCCCAAGCAAAATTTGGGTCATTAGGGCCCAAAACGTTACTTTTAGTTTCGTCAGACCCGGGACTGTCCCAAAAAATGTTGGTTATATTACTTTGTGCCTTGCAAACTTTAAATCTGACTTTAATATGTTTCTTTTGGATAGTGGCTTCTTTCGGCAGAGGGGTTTCTTTCTGCCCATGTGATAAAAATATTTTTTTCAATGTGGATAATGCCAATCTTAACGTTCAGCCAGCACTTACAAGGTCTTTTCTTTTTTTTTGGGGTTGATAGCACAGTTGAACAAAGCAAATTAAATTTTCTAAAAACAAAAAACCCATCCCTTTCCTATGGTATGATGGGGGAAATTTCCCCATTTGGTTTGTACGGGGATAATTTTTGTATAGATAAAAAAAAGGGCCCTTAATTTTTGGAAATTCACCCATGGTTTGATCCGACTTGTAAAGTCCAAAATGATTCCTCTTAAAGGTTGGGGGAGTATTGTTTATTAGTTTTGCACCGTACAATGTCCCTGTTATTACTGGGGTTTTCCCCCCTTTCTTTTGGTAAGTGATTAGCAATCTGCTGTCTCTGGTACTTTATTGTCAGATTCTGGTATTTCAGTGAAACATTTCTTTTTCATTCAGACTTGCTAAAAGTGCTTGATGAAAATAGTGATGTATTCCCCTACAAGCTTTTCACTTCTGTGTGTTTAAATAGCAAATTATTCAGCTACTTTGGTACAGTTCCAGAGCTTGCTAATTAAAAGCCTAATTAATGTTTAGATCCACTTAAGTAATTCAGTGGGTGCCCAAAGTGAAATGCTGCACATTACCTGATGTCCAGGTGGAACGTCATACACGATGTGATGACCAGGTCATCCAGGCTAATATTGTTCAGTTCTGAGAATCCAGAGGTTACCCACTTGGTTCCATTCTAACATTAGTAAATCCCCACTCTCCCCGTTTGTGATGTTATTCAATTTGTAACTGTTTTGAACTGGTGAAACACATACAGCTGAAAATTGTGTTGGGTAGGTCTACAGCAGTGATTTACTTTTCAGCTCTGCTAGTTCCTACTCCTAAGGCTATGTTCACACGGCTTAAAATGGGACGTATTTCAGTCCGTAATTACGTGCCATAGTGCGCGAATTACGGCTGGAATACGTCCCAGTCATTACGGTAATCCACAGGTCTCATAGAGAACTATGGATTACGTCTCCTCTCCCTGCTCGGTGAATCCGCCGCAGGGGAGATAAGTGACATGTGAATTACCAGCGGTGTATACGCGCCGCTAGTAATGATAATGTATGGGCCGGTGAGGTGCCGGCCCCCCGCTCCCGCCCCGCCCCCATCCACACGGCGTAATTGCGGGGCGTAGTGTGAACCCATGTGCTTGTTAGGCTCAGTGCACACTGCGTTATTTTAAACGGATGATGGATCTGGTCTGACGCAGGTAAAAACGGATGTGTTAACGTCCTCATTGACTGATATAGGTTGACGGATGTGCAACGTACATTGACATAGTGTCCGTTTCTACACTTTCCGTCAAATATGCATTTAATTTTAACAGATAGGGGACGCAGGGCGCTGTGCTTTTTCTAGTTAAAAAAAATATGTTAGAGTATACTTTTTTTAAAAGTGTATGTCAATGGAAAACATATCCTAGTGTATGTGTCCATGTTGCAAACTTATAAGTTTGTATCCGTCATTAATGTATAAACTAAGCTACTCAGTCAAATTGCATGGAAAACTGTGTGACAGCCAATGGAAAAGCTAGTAAAAATAAAAAAAAGGAAGTCAAATGTCTGCTCCAAACAGTGCATGATTGGCATTCGTTTAACTTATATGCTATAACGTACACGTTTTGATGATGACATTGTCCAAGCAGGAGGTCTGGCAATAAATGTGAGCTAATAGAGCTGCATTAGTTATGAGAGGAAGTTTTTAGTGAAAGAGAAAAACTTACATGCTGCCAAGACACATTGTTAGTTGCTGATTGACTCTGTTATATTTGATGTAATTAGACATAAGTGTGCTGTGCAGACCTGACAGGATGGTACAAAGCTTCTCCCAGGTCAGTAACACTAAGGGCCACATGTATGAAGCTCGCCGGGTCGAGGCGCCATTTTCCGCCAGTTTCCCGGCGGAATCTGCGCCTGATTTATGTCGGGGACGGGCCGCGTTCATACATATCTTGTAAAGTCCGCCGCGCCTCGCCAGCGTGTCGGGCGCAGTGCGGGAATGAGGCGAAGTTCAGCGCTGCGTCTGAGATTGTCCGCCGGAGGTAGTGCGATCATACATGCGGGGAAAAGTCCGCCGCACCTCGCCAGTGCGTGGGGCACAGTGCGGGGACATGGGCGCTGTGCGGCGCTGCGCCGAAGATTCGCCATCCGAGGAAGTGCCCTCATACATGCGGGGAAAAGTCCGCCGCGCCTCGCCAGTGTGTGGGGCGCAGTGCGGGACTTAGGCGCCGTGCGGGACTGCGCCGAAAATCTGTTCCGATGCGAGACAGGCTGGAGCGGCGAGAAATCATTCCACATGTCGGTGCGGCGTATAAATCCAAAATCGCCTTTATAAAGGCGTTCTACATTCTCAGGAAAAGAGCTAAAACATTAAAAATAAAAATTACATAAAACAAAATCACTTTCCAATATCCTAAGTCAAGAATTAGGATATATGGAAATGGCCGGAAATACAGTATTTCAAATTCTGAAACCTATTCTCATTGGTCGCCCAAGAACCGGCCAATCAGAATAGGAAGCGACACTGAACTATTAAAACCTATGGGGCAGGATTGACCAATCAGAATCCACGGGGAACAGTTCAAAATACAGTAAAAATGCTAAAAACAGCTGATTAGGCTGAGATAACGGGGGCTTGGCTATCTCAGCCAATCAGAATAAGAGCGACAAAGTCCCATTCTAGGCTATGGAGAAGTTTAGACCAATCAGAATACGAGCGACAAAGTCCATTCTAGCCTATGGGAAGTTTACACCAATCAGAATCCACGGCGGGACAGTTCAAAATACAGTGATAACAAGGCAGAAACGAGCTGATTGGTTGAAGCAGCGGGGCTCGTCCAGCTTAGCCAATCAGAGCGCGAGCTGCTTTCTCATAGAGTTCTATGGGAATCGAAATTTAAAAGAGGCGCCGTATAATTTGGACCAATGGGAGAGCGAGCGACGCTCCTATGGGTTTTCTAATGCAATCTGGTATAAAACTGTACATGGCCGAAATCAAATGATAAGACTACAGAAGTTGTGCCGATGTGTATATACAACGAATACTAATATGTGTCTAACGAAAAAAAAGAAAAAGACCATAAAATCATGTTTATTTCTTTATTTTCATTAGCCAAGGATCAATAGTATGGGTGCATCGAAAATAAAGAAATAAGCGTGATTTTCTTGATTTCAAATTTTTATTTCGTTAGCCACATATTAGTATTGGCCAAGCTGCACGAGCCCCCGCTGCTTCAACCAATCAGCTCGTTTCTGCCTTTTTACTGTATTTTGAACTGTCTCGCCTTTGAATATGATTGGTCCATTTTTCTCCATAGGATAGAATGGGCCACTGTCGCTCCATCTGATTGGTCAATTCTCCTCCATAGGATCTAATGGGACATTGTCGCTCCTATTCTGATTGGCTGGTTAATGCCGACCAATGAGAATAGCTTTACAAATTTGAATTACTGTCTTTCCCGGCAATTCTCTCTATGGCAATTCCCTATGTAGCGCCGGTCTCGCGACGAACGCGTTGTTCGGGTTTTAACTGCTTTATTTTAAAGAAGTGTTCTGGTCTTTATCTGAGAATGTTTTACACTGTATAAACATAAATTGTTGATTCATACTTCCTGCCGCGCGGCGCTGAGCGACGGGATTTGAGTGCGCGCATCTCTCCATAGAGTCTAATGGGAGAAGTAGCTCGCGCTCTGATTGGCTGAGCTAGCCGAGACCCCGCTAGCTCAGCCAATCAGCTCTTTTCGGTCTTGTTACTGTATTTTGAATTATCCCGCCCTGGATTCTGATTGGTCTACACTTCTCCATAGGCTAGAATGGGATTTTGTCGCTCCTATTCTGATTGGCTGAGCTAGCCGAGACCCCACTAGCTCAGCCAATCAGCTCTTTTCTGTCTTTTTACTGTATTTTGAATTATCCCGCCCTGGATTCTGATTGGTCTACACTTCTCCAAGGCTAGAATGGACTATTGTCGCTCCTATTCTGATTGGCTGAGCTAGCCGAGACCCCGCTAGCTCAGCCAATAAGCTCTTTTCAGCATTTTTACTGTATTTTGAATTATTCCGCCGGGGATGTTAATTGGTCAATTCTTCCCCATAGCTTTTAATGGTTCACTGTCACTCCGATTCTGATTGGCCGGTTTCTGCCGACCAATGAGAATAGGTTTCAGATTTTGAATTACTGTCTTTCCTCCGGCAATTTGCAATATCATATTTGTTGATATTGCGCCGTCTAGAGTTTGGAAAAGTGATGTTTTTTTTTATTATGTGTATATTTTTTACGTGCAGCTCTCTTCTGACACTGTTTTCCGCCTTTATAAAGGCGATTTTTTCCTATTCATACTCCTGCTCGCACGAGCGGAGCGCCGAGATTTCTGTCGCGATCTTCGATCTGCTTCCTCGCATGTTCCATTCTTGCTTCACTTCGCCTCGCGCTCGAGCATTTCGACCAAGTCTGCTTGTCGGAGCGGAGCGCCCAGACTTCTGTCGCGATCTTCGATCCGCTTCCTCGCATGTTCGGATATCCTGCTTCACTTCGCCTCGGCCGAGGATTTAGACCAAAAAAAACCTGGTCTGCTTGTCGGAGCTGCCGAGCGCCGCGATTTGGCGAGCCGCGATGGTACATGCCTCGGACTATACGAGCGCGCCGCATCCTGCCCCAGAACGCCTACACCGCGCCCACTGCCCGCCCACTGCCCGCCCCTTCATGCGGACCGCAGCCGAAAGTGGCGAACGCTGCATCCGACAGCGGGATTCGGGCTGGGAGGCGCAGTGTACGCCAGAAAACAGGCGTAAAGCCCGTTCATACATGTTGCCCTAAGGGTTAAAATTTTTATTCATAGAAAGATATGATCAGAGTGTAAGAAGTAAGATCCATCCTGCTGACAAGAAACAGCAGGGAGTGACCTTACCCACCTGGCTCCTAGCAGAGCAGAGAGATGTGGTCAGTATCTAGAGAAACTAGTGTCTTTAAGCAGAAGGTAAGAACTACTCTAGCTCTGAAATAAAGCATAATTGGAACAGCAATGTATTTGGTAATATTCTTTATTAAAGGGGTTGCCTAACTACATTGATTCATCCTACCTTAGTCCTGTTTTCTTGGTTTCATTTTTGAATTCAGGGGCATGCTTATTTGCTACTACTGGCCTGCAGTGATGAGCTGCTGAGGACACCAGATCTGTAGCTATAGTGACCAGTGCTGGTAGTCTATCAGGGGAGATCAAACAGGTCTGTAGCTATAGCAACCTGAGGAGCTGGTGCAGCCCATATAAGAGGGGATATCTAGGAATAGGTCAGACACTGATAATGGACACATATTGCAGAGTGACTTGTTTTTGCAACATTTTCTAAATAAAATGCAATCCTTGTAGTGAGACAACCCCTTTAACCTTTGCCTACATGTTTAAAGCTATGTTGAGAATACACCTTTAAAATAACATCAGGCTAGAAAAAATGCAGAAAAAAACCACCAAAAAAAACATGATATTTTTCAGAAAACTTCTTTGTGCTTCTCCTCTTAGACCTGTCCTCTGCTTTTGATACTGTTGATCATTCCCACCTGCTACAAACCCTCTCCTCCCTCGGCATCACAGACTTGGCCCTTTCCTGGATCTCCTCATACCTCTCTGATTAGCCATTCAGTGTCTCTCACTCTTGTATCACCTCCTCCTCTCGCCGTCTCTCTGTTGGTGTCCCCCAGGGGTCAGTGCTAGGCCCACTACTCTTCTCTATCTACACTCTTGGCCTGGGTCAACCCATAGCCCCACACGGCTTTCAATACCACCTGTATGCGGACGACACCCAACTTTACATCTCCGGTCCTGATATTAAATCTCTTCTCTCCCGGATCCCAGAGTGTCTATTGTACTTGTCCGGCTCCTTCTTCTCCTCCCGCCTCCTTAAACTAAATGTGGAGAAAACCAAATTCATCATCTTTCCACCGTCCCACTTTATCCCCCCACCTGATCTTTCTATCACTGTCAATGGCCACACTCTCTCACCAGCTCCACAAGTCCACTGCCTTGGGATAACCTTTGACTCCTCTGTCTTTCAAACCACATATCCAAACCCTCACCTCTGCCTACCGCCTCCACCTACAAAATATCTTACGCATCCACCCATTCCTCAACTTTGACAATACAAAAATGTTAGTCCATGCCCTTGTCATCTCCCGCCTAGACTACTGTAACACCATTCTCTGTGGCCTCCCGTCTAGCACTCTTGCTCCCCTTCAAACCATCCTCAACTCTGCTGCCCGTCTCATCCACCTCTCTCCTCGCTACTCCTCTGCCGCTCCCCTCTGTCAATCCCTACACTGGCTACCCATTGCCCAGCGAATCCAGTTCAAGCTAATAACCATGACCTACAAGACTCTCCATAACTTCTCCCCTCCAGACATCTCTGCTCTAATCTCCATATACCTTCCCTCTCGCAACCTCTGCTCCTCACCGGACCTTCTGCTCTGCTCTCCTCTCACCAGCTCTTCACATAACCATCTCCAAGACCACTTGTGCTTCCCCCATTCTCTGGAATTCATTCCCCCAAAACATCAGACTCTTCCCAACTTTTCCGAGTTTCAAAAGCAACCTGAAAACCCATTTCTTCAGGATAGTTTATAACCTATAATAACTCCACCACCAGTACACCGCCCCACAAACATGTCTGCCCCACACCTTCTGTCTCTCCCCTTCTTCCTTGTAGATTGTAAGCCTTTGCGGCTAGGTTCCTCTCCCCCCTCTGTGTCAGTTGTCATTTATCGTCACCATTGTATTTGTTCAACATTTGTTATGTATGTAACCCCCCTTGAATGTACAGCGAACTGGAATCAATGATGCTCTAAAATAAATAATAATAATACTAACGATCTAATGGTGTTATGGCATGCAAGGAGCTCCAGAATCTATGGCCGTATTGCCATGCATTGTGGAGTATAGCCACGGCCTTGAAAAGTGAACACGGTAGTTCACAGTTGTTATTAAAGCTTCTGTGCTCTTAATATTTCACTAGCTACAAATGACTTGCTGCTGAATTAAATGAGCAATGACTAACTGCCCAGGATAAATTAGCTAAGCTAACCTAATAGAAACATTAAAGCCTAAACTATACCAACATTGTCAGCGTTTTCTGCCCTTTTGTAAATAGAAAAATGCCCTTAACCATAATAGCTACCAGCAATTTATTAACCTTATTACATAACAGCCAGCAATCAGCTTGGACATGATGAAATAAATAGGTTGCTTCATATTTCCTAATTAGGTTGTTGCCATGTTCCTGTTTAGATAGTTGTAATCAACCACTCTTACACAGACACACTGAGGTTAAATATTAATGACTTAGTCTCACCTATCAGTTTTTGAGACATATTTCAAGTAAAATGTTTATATTTGCCTTCACTTCTATACCATGATTTACAATATTGCTGTATTGTTCTCATATAAACTGACAAAGCAACAAATCTTTGCTGTCCATCATATGTGACCCCTGTATGTTCTGTTCAAAGAAATGTCAATCTTGGCACAAGAAAATACTGTAAAAATGTAATTAATGAATATTTCTCCTGGCGTTTTATTTCATGAGCTTTTATTTGAATGATCCCTTAAAGCCTGCTGTGAGCACAAAGTTTGAAAAGCAACATTTCAAATGCTATTACCTAACCTGGCACGTGGAAATGACAGAACCAGGGGGGATTGCCAAAACAAGCGATTCCCTGTATTAGATGCAGGTGTAATAACATTTCCAAACAAGTTAAAGAATTTCTGATAGCATTCTCGAAAAGTTTTTTTAGTAAAAGTTGAACAATGGGGGTTATGCTCACAAATGTTGATTTGACCGGGGAGGGGAAAAAGAGGTCATATTTTCTGCTTAAATTCGGAAAGAATTTTAAAATACTGGTGTCATTGGCCCCAACAGAGCGGCACGGTAGGCAGGGGTAGGGATGTAGGGGCCTTTCCTCTCCCTGTCCCTAAGGGGCCGGGCAGGGCCCCGAACTCGCCGGGCTCCGGGCCGCTGCCGGGGGCCTAAAGTCCCGGGGGTTCTCTTTGAGCTTCTGCGGGCATGACAACCCCCCCGGTCCACAGACGTGTCGGCCCCGCTACCGGAGGATCGCTGGACCCCTCTGGGACCACGGGTCCGAACCGGGGCCGCCGGTCCTCATAGCGCTGGGACCCCGGGCCGTGCGGCTCAAGGGCAGCGTCGCGATGACAGAAAAAGAGCGCACGGCCCGGACAGAGGAAGGTATTTAAAATGTTGTTATTTTTACTGTGGCCCCCAAACGCCTCGTGGCCCCATAGCTGCCTGTTCCCCCTACGCCTGCCTGTGCCCCTTACCCGCCTGTGGCCCATATAATGCCGGGGCCCCCTGTGGCCCCTATAGCCTCCCTTTTTTCCTATACCCTGCCTGGGGCCCCATACCCTCCTGGCCCTTTTCACCTGCCTGGGCCCCCTTTAACCCCTTTGGGGCCCTAGCCCCCCCATACGCCTCCCAGGCCCCATACGCCTGCCTGTGGCCCATAGGCCTCCGAGCCCCCCCCTTTAGCCCCTCCCC
Source organism: Phyllomedusa bahiana (assembly GCA_025379985.1). NCBI lineage: Eukaryota > Metazoa > Chordata > Amphibia > Anura > Hylidae > Phyllomedusa > Phyllomedusa bahiana. The sequence continues at coordinate 26,417 of JAODAL010010956.1, read as the reverse complement.
TTGGGGGCCCCCTATAGCCTCCCCGGGTCCCCTGCCTCCCTGGGGCCCCTACCCTCCCTGGGCCCCAAAACGCCTGCCTGACCCCCCTACGCGCCGTGGCCCCTGATCCCCTGCCTGGGCCCCCTATATACCTGCTGGTGCCCCTTAATTTATATACCTACCTTCTAAGGGGACAATATCTATAAACCTGCCTGACTGAGGAACTAATACTTACGCCGACGGAGGGTATTATATCCGTCTAACTGAGGGGACTTATATACCTATAATTAAGGAGTTACTGGAAATGTGAGGATTCTAAGATATTTCTGTCCAAATCCTCAGGGACGAGTATTAGCCGGGAGAAATCAGCATGAAGGTGTGAACCGGATGGAGAAGAAATGGGGAAGTGAACAACGCTGATTAGAAATTATGTCTCCTGTGAGTCACTAAATGTAACTGCAGTGTAATCACTTATATGTCTGCAGAGCATATGCATACAACTAGTATCTACCACTATCTGGTCACTGTATGGCGGGGGTATATGTAATCAGAGCCTGTGTACAACTGAGGGTCACATGTGGGGATCGCGTTCGGTCAGGGTCTGGCAGTATTATTTGATCCTTAAGTAGTAATAGTTTGGGGTTTTGGTTTTGTAGGAGTGTTTTTTAGTAACAATCATTTGTCTGGTAGATTTGCTCCATGTATCGGTGGATTATTCGGTGACTGTTATTTAGGGGTATTACACTGTCATATGGAGGGGAGCGATTTTGAAAAAGCAGATTTGTCACGGCTGATTTTCATTGTGCAGCGACTGCTGAGGAGATGGACAGGAGCTATGTGGAATATGCAGAAAGTTAGTGACAGGACCTGGCGCAGGGGCGAGAGGAATTAGTGGGGAGGGGAGCAATTTTTGGGAGCGAGGGGGGGGGGCACCATTGGCTGTACTTGCCTAGGGCACCAAAATGCCTTGTCCCGGCCCTGGGCCCATACTCCTTTGTACAAAATTACATACATGAACATTATAGAATTCCTTTAGTTAGAGAGGTTTTCCCATCTCAGACATTTATGGCATGACCATAGCCTATACCATAAATGTTAGATCCCACCTCAGGGACCCAAATCTATCTTGAGCATGGGTACCCAAAAGATCTATGCAAAATGCAATGATGACCATGTGTAGCACTATAAAATCAATTAAATGGGATTTCCAAGTAACGCCAAATGGTTGTGCATCTCAGCCACTTGCCTATCTACGTACCTTCTTGTGCCTAATTATGCCTTATAGTAACCCCGGAACTCAAACCTTTGACAGTGTCAATTATGCCCAATTACATAAACACTCCAACTGAAAATGGGGGGAAAAAGATGGTGACGACCTTCGGGGGATATGGGGATTATGGAAATTTACTGGATATTTATAGGGTATTTCCAGGGCTATTGCAGCGCGCTTTTCCCCGGGCTTTTTTGGGGTTCACTCCCCAGACGTACTTCAAAGGTTATGTTCACACGACAACTTTCGACCGTTTTTGGGGTGTTTGCAGCACACTTGTAACCCCGGATTCAAAGTTATAGAGAGTTGATAAATACCATCTTCCCCGACATGTATTGCGTGCCAGGTGAAAGAAGTGGCATCTCACTTTTTCCCTGTACTTACATGCCAGGTTTAATCAAAGTGAATGACCCCCATCCCAGCTTTTTAGAAGTACATGCTGGCCAGCACGTACTACTAAAACACCCGATGTCTTGTGGTGCGCACAGGTATGAGCCGCAAGACGCTGTGTGAACTCACCCTAAAACACTCTGTGGGGCTCCCTGCATTTATTTTTTCCCCATTTTGGCAGGTAAACTACTCTCATTTAGGGGTTTTATTACCCTTTTGCGAGGTTTTTACTTCGGTTTTTTGCAGTGCAGTTATGTGCAGAATTACGCCCTGTAAATACGTCGTGCCCTAACAGTGGTACAATGGAAAAAGAAATGAAAACTGAATCAAGACCTGTAGACTTGCAGGGATCTTATCTTTGGCAGCACACCTGCAAACCAGGTGTCTCTCTCCCAACCCAAAACTTTACCTCAAAATACTGTTTCAATGCTTCTCAGCAGGCTGCCTTTTGGGATGTTCCGTCTCACTACTGTCAGCTAAGGCACAGACAGCACTCCTCGCTTCTGACTCCCAGACTAAGCGTTTGACACATATACAACAGACTTATCCATGCTTGGAGCACTCCTCTTCATGTAAGGTTGCCACCTGGAAAGCAAACTCCCAGCCTGGATGGTACTCCACCAGGAGGCCAGTGCCGGTATTTTATTTGTATCGACCTATACCTTCAAGTACAAAGACAGCAACCTATCCAACTGCATAGATATTCAGTGGGCTTTCCTAGTCCTGTTCTGCTACTAGCCACTGCATTCCTCTCTACTTCTATTGATTGGGCAGAACTTTGCTTAATAGCTCAATCATAGAGCAATGTTGGAGCCTGAAAATGTGAGTAACCACAAAACCCCAGTTATGTAACATTAACCCCTCTACTTCCCTCCATCCCCTTCAACATTAACCACCTCCCTACCTTTGACCACCGGGGATTGTTACATTAACTCTTTCAGTACCTTTGACCAACAGACATCCCTACAATAATCCCTTCACTGCCCAAGACCACCAAGGATTCTTACAGTAACCCTATTACTGCCCTCGACCCCCAGGTTTGCAGCATTAAACTTTTCATTGCATTAACTGTGGCAACACAAAAATAAACTGCACAGTTAATGCAGTAAAAAAAAAAAAAAAAAAAAAATATATATATATATATATTATATATTATATTATATTAATAATTTTAATATTCGTTATTACTTTTCCAACCTCGCCCCCTCAGAAAAAAAGTTATGGTCTCTGAAATATAAGGCAATTAAGAACTATTTTCATCATAAAAACCTACCATTGTGAATGAGTCATAAAACATGAAAGAAACGGTATTGTGCACAATTGGTATTATTGTATTTACACAGCTATCGCATACTTCCTACACGGGATTTGGGCACGCACAGTACACGCTATATGCCTCTAACCCCCCTGCTGTAAGTACGCATGAAGCTTGTTTTCCTACAACGTTCCGGCCCAGACGGAAAAAAGTTACATGGGTGCTATGATTTTATTGCATTTGTGGGGTGTACTTTAAGCCCCCAAAGTTCCCCGAAATTTTCCATGTACCTCCCCTTTTGTAATGAAGATACAAAAAATTTTTTTATTAACCCCAATCATAAAAAAAAAATTAAATTTAAAACGGAAAAAAAAAAAACAATGGTAGAAATGCCTTTTTTCAATGTCCCACCAACCTCGCTCCTCCACCTGAAAACAATGAAACAAAAGTCAGCAAGTTACATTAAAAAAATATAACTCAGCCTGCAAAAAACAACCCTTCATACAGCTAAATCAATGGAAAAATGGAAAGCAGCAACAACAAAGACAAAAAAATCCTGCAGCTTCATAATGTTGTAATAGGTTTTGAATTTTTGTAAATGTTACTATGACTAAACACAAATTTTACCTTACACCCCCCCTCAATGCACCAAATTTACTAATTACCTTTAAGAACCATGTCCCATTTATCTTAATCCCCAGACCCTTTTTTTGGGGAGTTTGCAACACTCGCCCTGATTTTTATTAATCAATCTAAAAATTTAACACGCTACAAGTGCCTTTAAAGCTCTTGCAAAATGGAATACAAACCCAAAATTAATGTTGATTAGTGTCTGTTTGCAGGAATTTATATAAATTCCTATTTTCGTCTTTTTAAAGATAATGTGTTGTCACTATAATAAAAAGAATACTTTACCTTCCTTCACATGCGAGAAACGTGTTGAATAACTCATTTTGGTGGGGAAAATATGTGGATTTTGCAACAAAAGTCACATGCTTTTTGCACCAAAATCTGAAAAAGAATTATCAAATTATATTTAATGGCAATCCAGCACTGATTTTTTGAGGAAGATTTGCAATCAATTCCACATGGATTCTGTGTACAATAAGATTCATGTTAATTATTCTGCATGGATTCTGTTTCAGAATGCAGGATGCAGATATTAGCTCCACTAAATGATATGAAGAAAAATCACAGCCGTAATATATACGATATACATTATTTATATATATTATATTATATATATTTTTATATATATATATATATTTTTTTTTAAATTTATAAAAATTTATTATAAAAAAGTCAACTTATTGATTGGAGCAGATTTTTGGGTTTGTTGCTATTAAGGGGGTGTTCTCACCATGCGTTTCACAGTTCCAAGCAGCTTCAGATAAAACCCCGGGGTTGGGGTGTGGGGGTTTTCTAATAGCTCCTTTTTCCCTAGCTGATCTTTACGGACATGATGCGGGGTTTTATAATCTGTAGTGCACTAGGCTACAGAGCTCTAAGGGTTAAAACTTGTCATAGATAAACAAGCTACTGTGCTAGAGATAAGACTCAGAAGTGAGTGACTCACCTTGGTTTCGGCGTTGGGGAATGAGGGGGGTCAGTAACCAGAGAGATTTTTGTAAGGGAAAACATGGGCGTTGTAATGCCCTGGGTTTTAGGTGGTGGATCGTAGGAACCGCAAGGAAATAAAGTGACCTGCCGGGAGCAAGTCAAAGGGGCCCCACTCTGCACTTACCGACCCCGCGGGTTTAAATTTGACTGCAGGGGACATATTGTTCCAGCACTGTGTAGAACGGGGCGGGGGGGTGGCAGGCTCAGGCATTTCAATAAATATGGAAGAGGTAAGGTGGTGCAAAAGGGTTGGTGAAGGTAACGCAGAAGTTTTGGGCCCAGGGGAAAAAGAAAAATGTACAAGCAGATCTAGGTTCCAAATGAAAAGGGCTCAATGAACAGATGCTGAGAACAGGCAGCAAGTTCCTTAAAGGGGTTTTACCACAATCTCATTTCATACCTCTTTTTCCCCTCTTTGCTCTGTGTATCAAAGGAGGCATTTTTTGATTTGTTTGAAATTTCATACATGTACCAGAGGGGGGACACACCCTTTTCCCCTCTGAGAAAGAAAGGTTGTTATATAAATCTTGGAGTGTGGGAAAGTTTTTTTCCCCCAGGCACAAGGGCTAGGTTTTAAATCCCCGCGGAAAAAAAACATGGGTTTTTTTTTTTTTCAATCCATAAATATTTAGGGCGGGGAAAAAAGTAGAGTAACAGAACCCGGGGGTTTTAACACTCAGTAGCTGCCTGAGAGGAGGGTGATTCTGGCTGTGCAACCAGGATGGGAGCTCTCAGCCCTGATCGTATCCCCTGGAGAGAGCTGTAAACAAAGGCACTAAAGGAGCAGCTAAACAAAAAGGTGAGGAAATTTTTTAAAAATAATGAATGGTGAAAAAAGTTTGTTATTTATTTGTAACTTCCACGTCAATTTTTTCTTCGTGGCAAAAAAACCCCTTTAAGTTCCCGGTGTTTGTCGGGGCCCTTTTGGAGGTAAATTTGGTAGACCATTAAAAATCTGAGAAAGCTATTGTCGCGTCAGTCAAGGAAGAGGGGAGCATAGCAGGGTTTGGGGAAAGGAGTAAACGCCCGGCAGGGGGTCGGGCGGGCAGCGCCCAAAATGAGACACCCAAGGTTCGGCAGGGCCAGCTGCTCGGGCCTTATGTCCCGGGGTTTATAATCCCTTTATCTCCTGAACAAAGCAAATCGGTACAGTAGTTTATTAGGTAATAGTCTTATTTCCTTTTCTCTACAAGTTAAAAAACTAATCATTCTGGTGAGAAAACCCCCTTTACCCACATAAAAAAGCTTGGCTTTATAAAAACGAAATGCAAAACAGTGTGATCACAAAATTATGGCTACGTCTAAAAGCGTCTAAAAACCCATTTTCCATTGCTGTACCAGCTTTTGGGGAGTTTGCGGCAAAACCGCGGGGCGGTTTTTGGATTTTTCCCTTGGGGCCCGTACATGGGTCATGGGAATCTGTGGGAATCCGGCATATCCCGTGGGGGGATAAAAACATGATCTACTTCCGCCAGACAGCAGGACTTAGTAGAAAGCCCATGCTGTGTAGACTACAGCAGGGATTTTTATTGAAGTTACACAGCGCTATTGGGTACAGTCAGGATTTTCCAGCAAATTCTTAATAATGAATCACAAAAAAATATGATGAGATCCAGTGTTGTGTAGGCATAGCCTAATATTTCTTCTACAGCATGTGGACAAGATTTCAAAAGTTCAAATGCTCTCTATTGGACATTTAGGGTGATATGTTCATTAGGGTGGTCTACGCTCATTTTTTTTATGTATTTTGTGCCATAATAACTGTTGCACTCTATTTCTATATAAATGAACTTAGTACCCCAAAATAGGCGCAATTCACGACACACTATTTGATTGCGCCTAAACTAGGCAACATCATATATGCTAGCAATGATATGCTATAGCACCTAAAATCTAGGCTATGTGCTAGAATAGGCACACTCAAATATGCTAGCAATGATATGCTATGCACCTATACTATGCTATGTGCCTAGATTAGGCACATCAAATATGCTAAGCACTGATATGCTTATGCACCCTAAACTATGCTATGTGCCTAGATTAGGCACATTCATTATGCTATGATTTTTAACACTCCAGATCTTTTACAGGTTCTTTTATTCAGGTTGCACATCTATCATTGAATGCGCCTTATAACACGCATGTGGAGGTGTACGTCAAGGGAGGTGCATGTGAGACCCCTATCTGGTACCCAGCCCAACTGTTCTGCCTTACTTGACGTGATTGATCTAGCGGCAGACGGCATTGGTCGGCGAGGTCCTGCGCTACTAAAAGTGCTGGCGGCGGTGTGAGAAGCAAGATCGGTCAGGACAGTGGGTCAATATCAAAAGGGAACGCCAAATGCCACAATCAGATCCAGAGAATAAACGTAAACAAGCCCAGGGGGTCAAACGCAAACGAATCGAAAGAACAATATAGGAGAGAAGCCGGGGTCAGGAGAACAGCCGAGGTTCAGGTACTTAGATAAGCAAAAACACAATAATGAAACAGGTAACACGAGGTAGCCAGGAATATCACAGGCGCAGCCCACAGCTTAGGAGTTTAAATGGGATGCCTGGATACCAGCCCCTCAGTGATTGAGGCGGCTCGGGTCCTCCCATTGGCTGGTGCAACTCCGCCTCCTGTCAGGAGTGTCTGCGGCCCCTGTCATCACAGAGTTGTCAGCCATCGCATGTGCTTCAAGGGGTGGGATTGTGCATCAGCTGCTGCAGGCCTGTTGATCCTTTGCAGCCGAGCACAGCCAGCCCTGACTAGTACCCCCCCTTTTAGGAGGGGCCATGGACCCTTCCCTTGTCTGGGTTTGTTGGGTAGACAACATGGCAGATTCCCTCACTAGGCAATCAGCATGGATAGGTTTAGCCAGAACCTGATCTCTCATCGGAACTACCCTTCCAATGGAACATGGTACTCAGTGACCTTTGGGCCTACGCGAATCTAAACTTGGGCGAATTCATTTTCTAACTCCCCCTATGCAAAATGAGAAGGAAGCCTAGAGGGCTGGAGTCACAGGCTAAATTACCATCTTTTAACGAAGTGCACGCCGGGACACGTTATTTAAATGGCGAGAAGAGGGGAAATTTTCAGCGGGTAAGCCCAGGGGTTTTAAAAACCACCCCCTGAACCAAAAAAGGGGAAGTTAAGGGTAAGGTAGAGGGCATAGTTAAACCGGGAGGACGAGTTCGGGAAACCCTTTAAAGCCCAGGGGAAAAACTTGACAAGACCCCGCATAGGCCTAAAACCGGCCCCCACCGCTTCCAAAAAGAACACCCAGCCTGCACTTTCAGTTTTGCCCACCAAAAAAGGGAAAACATCTGTCAACACCCCCCGCTGCCCCCCCACCTGACAAATTTTCCCTAAATTCAGCCCAAACACGGTTTAAATTTTTTTAACCCGGGGCGGGCCCCAACCCCACATCAGCGGGAAAAGCCCCCCTCCATACGAATAGAATACATTTTTTCCAATATTTATGGTTTCCCCCCCACCACCATCTCCACCAGGGGTGAAAATTTTGGGATTGGCCCCGAGCAGGGGGGTTGGGGGTCAATACCCCCACAGCCCGCAGCGAGTCAGATAGGGGTCTACAAGGTGGGCCCCCCAGCCCTTTTGGGCGAAAAAACGCATCAACAAAATTAGAAGCTGATCCAGAATCCACAAACGCACCCCCAAACCGGACAGGCGACAAGAAGAAATTTTAACTGGTAGCAGCAACTTATTAGATACAATAGGAAATACCGGGCTCGACGGGGTGATCCTCCTGCTGACCCCTACCGCTGGTTTTTCCCAAATTTTTGGTCTTCCTTTTTGGGAAGCTTTTCCCAATTCTGTGTCCATCTTCCCCCCAAAAGTAAAGCAAAACCCCCCGGGGTTTCCAACGAGTAATCCTAGGGTCGTCCGCCGCAGTAACGGGAAAAAGCCCCCACTTGCATGGGCCCCCCTCTGATTTTAAATGGGGAAATAAGGGGTTTTTGGGGGGACCATGGTGGGGACCGGGGGGGGCCCCCTTTTCCTCCCATCTCTCCCTAAAACTCTTCCGCCCAAGGGCCCAAAGGGGCCAGGGCCCTCATCTAAGGTACCGGGGGTAGGTAAGCCCCCCAATAAATCCTTCAAAAGATAAACCCAAACCCAAATTTTAAACTGGCATCAAAAGGGGCGCGTCTTTCCCCCCAGAACGCACCCCGTTTAAATTGGGGAAGCAAAACTCCTCCACATCTTCTCCCCCCTGCCTCAAGGGGGTCACTGAGGCCCCCCCCCACAGTTTCCCCCTATTTTGGGTCAAAAAAGAGTACCCCTAAAGGGGAAAAAGAACCTTCCACAAAAGCCCGTTAAAGGGTTGAGTCAGGGGTAACGAAAAGGGCCCCATTTCCGGGGGGGGGACCCTGCAGTAAAGCCCAAAACAACCCCCAAACCCTTTTTGTTCCTAAATTCCCGGGAGGTAATTTGGGGGCGGGGGCCTTTAAAATACGGGCGCCAACCCTCTCTAAATGCCAAAAAGGGCCCTTTCCGTTACCTTGAAACCCTTCAGGCAACGGGGAATGGGGGGCTCCAAAAGGGGGGGAAGGGAAATTTCCCGGGGACCCTCGGCCCTTGGGGGGGAAAGGCCTCCTGTTGTTTTACCCTAAACGCCAACCCCCTGGACTAGCGGGGTTTTAGCCCTTGCTTTCTGTCTACCATGGGCGTCATGGGGTCCATATTTGGGGGGTGGGAAGCAGAAACGGTTTCCCGGGCCTGGGGAAAAAGCACTAAAGGGGAGGTCATTGAGCCCAAACTGGGTACCCAGCCCACTTTTCCCTGCCAAAATTTGGGCCCCGTGCTTGCCCAAAGGCGGAAAAGGAAACGAAACCCTGGGCGAAAAGTCCCCGCCCAATAACTAAATGCGGGGGGCCGGGGAGAAGCAAAAATTTGGCCAGACGGGTCCGGTAAATATCAAAAGGAACGCCAAAGCCAAAATCAGAACCAGGGGAAGGAACCAAAAACCACCGAGGTGAAACCAAAGGGAACGAAATCACAAAATCAGGGGGACAACCCCGGGGAAAGGAGAACAAGCCGAGGTCAGGACCCAACAGATAACCCAAAACAACAACACAAAGCAAAAGAAACAAAGTACCCAGGAAAAATCACGGGCGCAGCACCACCCTTTTCAGGGATTTAAATGGGTTTCCCACGGATACCGCCCCTGCATTTGTTTGGAGCGGCCCCCGGGGTCCCCCCAAATTCGGGTGAAAACTCGCCCCCCGTCAGGTGGCTGGGGCCCCTGCACTCACAAATTGGGCCCAGCAGCAAGTAAAAATCAGGGGGGAAATCGTGCATCAGCGCGCACCCCTCCCAAAATTCCCAAAGAGCCTGACACACCCAGCCCGGAAATTATCGCTGAGTAAAACTAGCATGTAATTTAAAACCGCACGGTAAACCGTTTAAAAAAAAATAAAAATAAAAAACACTCCCGGGAATGCTGTTTTTGGGTTTAAAAAAAGCCTCCAAAAACCTTAAAAAAAAGGATCAAACGTCATAACACCCCCTAATGGTACTAATAAAAAAGTTTAACTCCCTCCCCCCCCAAAAAAAAAGCCATAATCAGCCCGTACACAATAAAAATTAAAAAAGTTTTTTTGGGTGTCAGAATTTGGACAGCATAAAAACAAATTTCTTATATACCTATTTCTATTGTGTAAAATTAATAAAACCCTAAAAAAACTATATAAAAAATTTTTGGGCATTGCAATTTTACCGACCCCCCCCAGTAAAAAATTTTCCTGTCATTTTATCCCGTAGGGCGAACACTGTAAAAAAATTTAAGCCCAAAAAAAAAATGGGGGGAAAATGCGTTTTTTTTTCCCCCCCCTTTTTATGGCCTAAAAGCTAAAAAAAAAAATATGGGACACCTGTTTCACCTAAAATGCAAATAACCCCTGATGAATCCCGGGGGTTGGGTTAAAACCAAAATGGGGGGCCACTTCTGGAAGGTTTTTACCTGTTCTTTGGTTTAAACCCCCCTTTGGGACTCTGCAAAATGCACATAGCCCCCCAAAAAACTGCGTTCCCAAAAAACCCAGATAGCGTTCCTCCTTTTACCCCCTGCCCTGGGGCCCCCAAAAAGCAGTTTTACACCCACATGTAATGAAGTAAGGGGATTGCCGAACTTTGGAAAAAAAATTGCTTAACAAATGTGGGGTGCTTTTTTTTTCAGGAAATTTCCTTTTTAAAAAATCAACAAATTTTTTGCTAAAATTTGGGAGATTGTTCCCGGGAAAAAATTTTTTTTTTTTTTTCCCTGCCAACCAAAAAATTTTGTGAAAAACCTGTGTAATATATTTCCCTTTAAAGGGGGGTAGTTCTCATATGGGGGCTTTTTAGGGGGGTTTTTTTTAGGGTTTTTTGGGACCTTTGGGTTCTGCAAACCGAAATTGGGGCCCAAAAAAAAATTGTAAATGAAAATGAGAAACCCCAGAGTTCAGTAGGTGCCTTTTTCCTATTCGGGGCCCTTTTTTGAGCCAAAAAGCGCACTAGGGGCCCCATAAGGGAAATCTCTTTAAAACACAAAAATCTATGGGAATTTAAAAAATTAAGTTTCAAATTTCCCCCGATTATACTACCATTCTTATGAATAATACTGAAAATTTAAAATCGAAAAAAAAATGAAATTTTAAATGTCACCCCCCACTTTGCTTTTAATTTTCCCGTGAAACACTTAATGGGGTAAAAACTTCCCCAAATGCCCGTTTTGAATATTTAAGGGGTTTTATTTCTTAGATAGGGTCATTTTGGGGGATCTAACATACAGGCCCAATCAAAACAAGTTTTGAACGGAAATGTTTTCCCCCAAAAAAAAATGATATTGCAAATTTTTTTGAAAAAAGTGAAAAATTTCTACTAAATTTAAAAGCCCCCTAATATCACAAAAAAAAAAAACATTTAAAAAAAAAAATTCCAGGGAAAAGTAGACAAAATGGAAATCTAGTTAAAAACTATTTTGAGTGGAATAACAAACGTTCCCCCCAAACCCATAAATTTTTTTAAATTTTTAAAATGAAAAAATTTTTTTTTAATTTTTCAAAAAAATTTTTTGATATTTTTTTTAAAATTTGGCTTTTGAATCAAAATGTCTTAAAAATCTTTAAAAACCAATTTTGGGCACGAGAAAAAAAACCCCTTTAAACACAAAGCCCGGTTTAAAGTGTCAAAAAGGGTTTTTCTCACATAAATGAAACATGACGATTTAAAAATGGGGGCTCGTTTAGAGAGGCCAAAACTGGCTCCGGCGGAAAGGGGTTAAGTCCCCTCCAGACCTCATATTAGTTGATTAACAGTTCACCTCTGGACTGGCTCAATACTGATTTGGTTGCTAGAAATGATGTCCGGATCACCTGGAGTTCAGGAATGCTCCTTGTTTGAATAATCCGTTACTTTGGGGACTTTGTTGTGTGTTCCTGGTGGTGCTTCCCTTTAAAGGGGGGTCTCGCAAAAAAGAATAAAACTTTTTAAATTTGTAGGGAACACAAAATAAAGACATTTTCCAAATAATTGCTTTGTTCCCGGTTTTTTCCTAAGGAGATACAAGTAATTTATGACCTCCCCGGCTTTTCGTTCCCCAAGGGAACTGACCTTTTAAACAAATTCCCCCCCCTCTGTTTTTTCAAAAGAGATAAAAGTGAGTTATGTCATCAAACAATCACAGCATTGGGCCCGTGCCCGCTGAGGGGGAGTAAAAAGCTTGATTTTTGTAAAATTTAAAAAGAACTGTAATTTTGGGGTTTTTTTTTTTGGGATCAAAATAAAGCCCCCCCCCCCCCCCCCCCCCCCCCTTCTGAAAGAGTTTGAAAAGCTTCTTACCCAATCTGATCTAATTACAACTGAAAGCACGGGAGCATGGAGGCTGTATCAAATGAATTTGTCTAACCAGGAAGGACGTAGTTAATAAATTTCATTCATCATCTGTGGGAAAATCTGTAGGGGGGAAAAAACTCCTTTAAACTGACTTGCCAACTGCCAAATTTTACAGAGACGTTGCAACAAAGCTGTGGGGTTAAACATTTTTCTCTGGGTAAAAGGGTAAGTTAATTGTCACGCCAGTTTTGACTCTTGCCAATTTTTAAAGCAAGTGATTTTCACTTGCATATAGACCGAAACCCCATGGTCGGCATTCCAAGGGTTTAGTCCCCCAAAAACGCCAGGCAACGGTTTTTCCCGTTTATTTATTATATTTCTTTTGAAAATTTTAATAAAGAAATACTTAATTACCAAGAAGAGTGCTGTCGATTATACCGGATCTTATGCGGCACTCTGTCAACATAAAATTAATTAGTTCTAGGACAACCATATTGAGCACATAACTCCAAGAAAAAATGATAATTGGTCACCAAAATATCACCCTAATATAATGCAAAATGAAGATTAAAAAGAAATTAAGATGATACTAATCCAGATAAAGTGCGTCCTTCCATATAACACCAGAGAGAGCTGCTGGAAGCTGGAAATCACTTTCTATGATGAGGACAGGAGCTTCCTTGGGTCATGGACTTTATACACAAGGTACCAGAAAAAAAGAAAATGGGGCATTCAGCTGGTGCCCAAAGCAGCCGCTCATCCTGGACATGTAAGAGCAGTGTAGGATATGTAGTACCGCACTGTACTGTAGAGAGGCGCTATAGACTATCAATCACTGCATGCATCTCACTTATACATGTAAGAGCAGTACAGGACATGTAGTACCGCACCGTACTGTAGAGAGGAGATATAGACCTCTAATCACTGCATGCACCTCACTAATACATGTAAGAGCAGTACAGGACATGTAGTACTGCACTGTACTGTAGAGAGGCGCTACAGACCGCCAATCACTGCATGCACCTAACTAATGCATGTAAGAGCAGCACAAGACATGTAGTACCGCACTGTACTGTAGAGAGGCGCTATAGACCGCCAATCACTGCATGCATCTCACTAATACATGTAAGAGCAGTACAGGACATGTAGTACTGCACTGTACTGTAGAGAGAAGCTATAGACTGCCAATCACTGCATGCACCTCACTAATACATGTAAGAGCGGTACAGGACATGTAGTACTGCACTGTACTGTAGAGAGTCGCTATAGACCACCAATTACTGCATGCACCTCACTAATACATGTAAGAGCAGTACAGGACATGTAGTACCGCACCGTACTGTAGAGAGGAGATATAGACCAGCAATCACTACATGTACCTCACTAATACATGTAAGAGCAGTACAGGACATGTAGTACCGCACTGTACTGTAGAGAGGCGCTATAGACCTGCAATAATAGTAATATAATTTACAAATAAAACATTGATAATAATTGGTTGGATCTTCCATTAATCACATCTGCCAAAGATAAGCAGGGTCTGTGACATTGTATGATGAGTGAGGTTTCCAGATACAATGTCCCAGGAAAGTTCATTGTATGCTGGAAATATTGTATCCTGAGGACATTGAAACTTCAGTAATCAGCATGTTTTATACAACAGGTCTGTGATATATGTACTTTTTTATGTCTGTATTTCTATATGTATCTATGTGTATTTGTTTTTGTCTGCTTCTATATGTTTATGTTCTTATTTATACGCTGTATGTCTATAGGCATCTATGTACTTGTCTATATGTTAGATTTCTACGTGTGTTTATGTATTTGTTTACACGTGTATATTTTTATATGTACAGTATCTATGTACTTGTTTATGTCTTAATTTATGTATATATTTGTGTTCATATATCTATATTTCTATATGTATCTGTACTTGACCATGTATAGTATTTCTATAGTGTTTATGTACTTCTGTTTTATGTATCTATGTTCTTGTTTCTATGTCTGTATTTCTTTATGTATCTATGTACATATCTATATGTTTTATTTCTACATGTTTATGTTCTTATTTATACGCTGTATTTCTATAGGCATCTTTGTACTTGTCTATATGTTAGATTTCTCTGTGTGTTTATGTATTTGTTTAAACATGTATATTTTTTATATGTACAGTATCTATGTACTTGTTTATGTCTTAATTTCTGTATATATTTGTTTGTTTATATATTTATATTTCTATATGTATCTATACTTGACCATACATAGTATTTCTACATGTGTTTATGTTCTTCTTTCTAGGTCTGTATTTCTTTATGTATGTATGTATATGTTTGATTTCTATGTGTGTTTTTGTTTTTGTTTATACATTTATATTTCTATGTGTATCTTTATACTTGTTTATGCGCTGTATTTTTATATGTATTTATGTACTTGTTTATACACTACTCATACAAAAATTAGAGCTGTTTGGCTTTAGGGTGTAATTTATCTAAAACATAAAAATTTCCTGCTCCAGTGATATTTTATCCTATAGCCATTTAAGTCGCAGCATGCAATGCTGATTTTCTTATCTCAAACAATTTAATGAAACAAAAGCCAGTGGAGGGTCTACACCATCAAAAATGTCACTGTCTCCATAACGTGTCATGTGGCCTCAAGCATCAATTGCAGCTTGACAACGATGTCTCATGTTGTTCACAAGTCGAATTATTGACTACTGAGGCTCCCAGTCCTCTTGAAAGGGTACCCTTCAGGTCATTGAGGTTTTGGGTTACATAATTACAAGCTTCTACAGGGCGACTGTCACGGATGCCCCTGCAACCCTCATCCCGGGCCGCAGGCGCATCCGTGCCCCACGATCCGCATGTCGGGTCATGGGCGCGCTCGTTCCCCGATCTGTCCCCCTGTGTACTTACCCGGCCACGCTCCTGCTGCAGCCTCTATCCCGCGGCGCACGCGGCCCCACTCCCTAGGGTGCATGCGCCCCGGCAGTGTCAAATTTAAAGGGCCAGCGCACCGGTATTTGGCTATTGCCGGTCGCTGCCCCTATTTAAGCCTGCCTCTTCCTGATTACCCTGCCGGATCTTTAGTGCCCTTTGCCTATAGAGAATGCGTTCCTGAAGCCTTGTTCTGATTACCGTGTACCGTACCGTTTGCCTCCGTCCCTTGACCACGAATCTTGCCGCCTGTCCTGACCTTCTGCCTGTCCCCGACTACGAGCCTGCCTTCTGATTTTGCACCACGCTACACCTCGGCTGCCTTCGCAAGCAAGTCACGTAAGGGGTAGCGACCTGGTAGATTCCTGCGGCAGCAAGTCCATCCCGCTTTGCGGCGGGCTCTGGTGAAAACCGGGACCTATTTAGATTCCGCTCCCTGGCGTGGCTTACGCCATCGCTTGTGGTGGTCCAGAGGATCCACTACCTCCAACCGTGACAGTAAGATCCGACCATGGATCCCGGAAAGGTGCCTCTACCGAGTGTCTCTAACATCACCACCATTGTGGCCCAGCAATCGAAGCAGATCGCGCAGCAAGCGCAGCAGCTTAACCAGCTGTCTACTATGATGCAGCAGCTCCTCACCACTCAGCAGCAGCAGTCGGCTGCAGTGGTCCCTCCCGTGGCAGCCACTCCGTGGTTGTTTGTCGGTCCTAAACTCCGGTTGTCCATGCCGACAAAGTTTGATGGGGACCGAAAGGCCTGCAGGAGCTTCATCACCCAGTGCTCCCTCCACGTGGAACTTATGGCCGGTCAGTTTCCGTCGGAAAGGTCCAAGGTGGCCTTCGTGGTCAGTATCCTCTCCGGAAAAGCCCTGGCCTGGGTGACTCCTCTCTGGGACCGAGGCGACCCAGTCACAGCTGATCTCATAACATTCCTACAGGAGTTCCACAGTGTCTTCGAAGAGCCTGCCCGCGCTTCGTCTGCCGAGACCACCTTACTGAACCTGCAGCAAGGGAACTCCTCCATAGGTGACTATTCCGTGCAATTCCACACACTAGCATCGGAGTTGGCTTGGAACGATGCAGCATTGTGCGCCACGTTCAAGAAGGGCCTCTACAGCCAGATTAAGGATGTCCTCTCCACCCGGGACCCGCCATCTTTGTTAAGTGAGCTCATCCTTCTGGCAACCCGGATTGATATCCGTTTCGCGGAGAGACGTGAGGAGCTCCGCCAAGAGCATGAACCGGTACGAACACGTCGTCTACCTCGTCTTGCGCCGGTGTTTCTACGGCCTCCACTGCCTTCTTCCCAGCCAGCTGTGAAAGAGGCCATGCAAGTGGATAGAGCCCACCTGATGCCGCAGGAACTTAACCGACGACGTAAGGAGAACCTATGTCTGTACTGCGGAAGCCCTGAACATCTCCTCAGGGGTTGCCCGCTCCGTCCACAACGTCTGGGAAACGAGCGCACCTAGGCTTCGTGAGAGAGGCATCCCTAGGTGTGAGCAACCCCTCTCTTCGTTTGAACATACCCGTCCTGGTCAGCACTGGGTCTGATACCCACTTTGAAGCCTCAGCTTTCTTGGACTCTGGGTCAGCTGGAAATTTCTTGGACGCTGCGCTGGTGTCTAAGCATAATCTCCCCGTGATCCCCCTGGAGAAACCTCTGGCAATCTCCTCTGTCAGTGGGGAGATCCTCAGCGATCCAGTCCGCTACCGTACTGAGCCTTTGCTCCTTCAGGTAGGGGCGCTACATTAGGAGAAACGGGTGTTTTATGTGCTTCCTCGGTCCTCCATGTCTGTCCTTCTGTGTCTTCCATGGCTGTAGCGGCACGCCCCTGTGCTCAACTGGGAAACGGGCGAAGTCCTACGTTGGGGTCAAGGATGTCGATCTCGCTGTTTGGTGGCACCCCGCCCGATGCTTCCCGCTTCTTCGATACCACCCACATCTTTGGCAGGCCTTCCTGCTCCATACCAGGAATTTGCAGATGTGTTCTCCGAGAAGCAAGCTGAGACTCTACCTCCGCATCGTCCTTACAACTGCCCAATTGATCTGCTGCCCGGCACCTCTCCGCCTCGGGCCGAGTCTACCCGCTGTCAGTACCTGAGACGCAGGCTATGTCAGCCTACATTAAACGAAAATCTCCAGAAGGGATTTATTCGGAAGTCCTCCTCCCCTGCCGGGGCTGGATTCTTCTTCATAGAGAAGAAAGACGGCTCCCTACGGCCATGCATCGATTACCGAGGGCTCAACAAGATTACCATTAAGAACCGGTATCCTCTGCCTTTGATTACTGAGCTCTTCGACCGGCTTCGGGGAGCCAGGATATTTTCTAAATTGGATCTGCGGGGAGCTTATAATCTCATTCGTATTCGAGAGGGGGACGAATGGAAGACTGCTTTTAACACCCGCAATGGGCACTTCGAGTACCTAGTGATGCCCTTTGGTCTCTGCAACGCTCCAGCAGTTTTCCAGGAGTTCATCAACGACATATTCCGGGACCTCCTGTATTCCTGTGTCGTTGTCTATCTGGACGATATTCTAATTTTCTCCCCCGATCCGGAATCCCACATAATCCATGTACGACAGGTCCTCCGGCATTTGAGGGCTAACCGCCTCTATGCCAAGCTCGAAAAATGTCTGCATCAGCAAAGCCTTCCATTCCTCGGTTACATTATTTCAGACAAGGGCCTGCAGATGGATCCTGCCAAATTGTCTGCTGTCCTGCAGTGGCCAAGACCCGTGGGCCTCCGAGCCATACAAAGATTCCTGGGCTTCGCCAACTATTATAGACAGTTTGTGCCACACTTCTCCTCACTGGTGTCTCTTATAGTGGCTTTAACCAAAAAGGGTAGTAATCCGAGGTTATGGCCACCAGCTGCGGAAGAAGCTTTCTTCAAGCTGAAGTCTGTGTTCGCCTCCGCCCCGGTACTCACACGGCCGGACACAGAAAAACCCTTCTTTTTGAAAGTCGATGCCTCCTCGGTGGGAGCCGATGCTGTACTTTCTCAGAAGGGTTCCAAAGGCAAGACCCTCACATGTGGGTTTTTTCTCAAAAACCTTTTCCTCTGCTGAGAGAAATTACGCTATTGGAGACCAGGAATTACTGGCCATCAAGCCAGCCCTAGAGGAATGGTTATCTCCTGGAGGGGCTCGACACTCGGTCAATATTTACACCGACCACAAGAACCTCCTCTACCTCTAGACGGCCCAGCGTCTAAACCCGCGCCAGGCACGATGGTCTCTATTCTTTTCCAGATAAAATTTTCTGATTCATTTCCGCCCCGCGGAGAAAAACGTCAAGGCCGATGCCCTCTCCCATGCCTCTGACGTGGTAGGAGACGAACCAGCACCATGACATATCATCCCTCCCGAAAGGCTAATCTCTGCTGCCCCCATAGAGTTGCAGCGAATCCCTCCGGGCAAGACTTATGTGCGCCCGGCTCTACGGAAGAAAATACTGCATTGGAGACATTGCTCTCAAGTGGGTGTGAAGAAATCTTGCTCTCTCATCTCCCGTTTCTATTGGTGGCCCAGTCTGGCCAAAGACATTCATGGAGTCGTGCACTTCATGTGGCCGCAACAAGCCTTCCCATCTCAAACCGGCAGGTCTGCTGCAGCCACTACCTATTCCCGATTGTCCCTGGACCCACGTGGCCATGGATTTTATTACGGATCTCCCGCCTTCCTCTGGTAATACCGTGATCTGGGTAGTCAGAGATCATTTTTCTAAAATGTCCCATTTCGTTCCTCTGCCTGGTCTACCCTCTGCGCCGTTTGGCCAGCGTATTTTTCGGCTACATGGGCTGCCCCGCCATATAGTCTCTGACCGGGGAGTCCAATTTGTTTCTAGGTTCTGGCGCTCCCTCTGTAACCAGCTACAAGTAAAATTGGATTTCTCCTCGGCTTATCACCCTCAGACCAACAGGCAGGTGCAGAGGGTTAACCAGATACTGGGCACCCATCTGCGGCACTTTGTTTCTGCTCGTCAGGACGACTGGGCCAATCTGTTACCTTGGGCAGAATTTTCATATAATTCATTAGACTCCAAGTCTGCCGGTGCCGCTCCCTTCTTCATTGTCTACAGGCGACATCCACGCCCACCCCTCCCCTCTCTGTGCCCTCTGAGGTCCTGGCTGTGGAAAATTTGGTCCAGAACTTAACTGCCATTTGGAACCAGACACGCCAATTTCTACTCCGAGCTTCCGCTCGTAACAAGATACAAGCTGACAGAAAGCGAAGACCTCCTCTTATCTTCTCTCCTGGTGACAAGGTGTGGTTGTCGGCGAAGTATATCCGCCTCAAGATCCCTGGCTATAAGCTGGGCCCCCGGTTCTTGGGTCCGTTGAGGTGCCAAAGCGCCTAAACCCAGTGGCCTACAAGCTCCGCCTTCCTCCTTCGGGTCCCGAACTCCTTCCATGTCTCTCTGCTGAAGCCGGTCATCCTAAATCGTTGTTCTCGGAAAGTTGCTCTTCCCACTCCTGAAGCCGATGCCACCAATGTCTTTACTGTAAAGGAGATTCTGGACATTAAAACGGTCAGAGGGCAGCGCCTGTTCCTCATTGACTGGAAGGGGTTCGGGCCCGAAGAAAGGTCCTGGGAACCAGAAGACAATATTCTGGACCATAATGTTATCCGGAGATTCCTTCAGGTCAGAAAGAGGGGGGGGCAAAAGGGGTGGGGTACTGTCACGGATGCCCCTGTGACCCTCATCCCGGGCTGCAGGCGCATCCGTGCCCGCTGCCGAGCGGCGCCGCGACCCCCATGTAGGGTCGCGGGCGCGCGCGTTCCCCGATCAGTTGCCCCGTGTACTTACCCGGCCACGCTCTTGCTGCAGCCTCTGTCCCGCGGCGCGCGCTCGCCGGTAGTGTTAAATTTAAAGGGCCAGCGCACCGGTAATTACGCGATCGCTTGCGGTGGTCCAGAGGATCCACTACCTCCAACCGTGACAGCGACTCAGTTGATTCCACAGGTTTTCTAGAGGGTTCAGGTCTGGAGAAGGTGCAGGCCGCTCCATTTGAGGTGCCCCAGTCTCCAACAGCCATTCCCTAATGATGCGACTTTGATGAGCTGCAGCCTTGTTATTCCAGTGGTAGAGGCCGTCACAGTACCATTTACAAAGTATAGGCAGTCCTTCCTACACTGTAACACCACCACCACCACCAAAAGCTCGTCTGGTAACAACAGTGGCTGATGCATAACGCTGTTTTTGACGTCTCCAGCAACGTTGTCGGCCATCATTTCCGCTCAAAGTGAATCGACTTTCAGCACTGAAGACCGGAGCACTGGTCCCTCGTCCAGCGTAGATGCTCCCTGGCCCATGAAAATTATGATGCCTGTGCCTGGTGGTGCGGTCAGGTCATCTAGCATGCAGACCACACTGATGTAAACGGTTATGAATTGTCTGATGTGACACTTGGTGCCTCTCACCTCCCTTAAACGTGCCTGGAATTGTGCGGCATTCATCATCTGACTCCGCAAGGCATTGTTTACAATGAAGCGGTCATCAGTGTGTGATTGAGCCAAGGGACATTCACTTCTTTGCCTTCTGTGACTCTTCCAGTCTCTCTGTATCTCGGATATAACCTGCTGATGACCCTCTGTGACACTCTAAGCTCAGTGGCCACTTCCGTCTGAGAGCATCCTGCTTGAAGCCTCGCCATGACGAGGCTCCGTTGATCAATTGTAAGGTCTTGCCTTGGTCTCATGATGTCACAATGTGAACGGCAGGATGAGGAGGACTGATTAAATCCTAATTCAAATTGATCCCCAAAATGTATTGGGCGATTCAGGGATCAAACACCTGTTGGGAATTTTGCCATTAAGCTTCTTGTTAGAGATCAGCAAGTTGTGCAAAAAGTCCTGAAACATTGAACAATTCGACGTGTGCATCTAAAGGAAAGAGATGGGCTCATTTAATTAAATTTAAAAAAATTTCAAGAAATTTTATATTCATCCTGAAAATTCAACCAAAAGCCAAATATCAATAACTTTTTTGTAGTTGTCTACAGTATGGGTGATATATGTGATTTTTGGCGCCCTGGCGCCATTTTTTTGCGCGCATTAGTAGTGTAGAATGCGCCTGAATCTATGAACCTGTTCTACTGCGGGTCATAGATTTAGCGCTTTCTAGCTACAAAGCAACACTTCAGGCTCAGGTAAACCACTTTTAAAGTGCTCTACCTGTTCCAGCAGTAATGTTCCTGGAATTGCCGTACTGTAGCTATAAATGTGTAGCTTCATACGTTTGTAGTGCGACGCCTCCAGCACGCCCCTGATCTCAGGTGCATCACAGAGTTCCGCGGACACTTTACAATGCGCCAAATTTTGGAGTGCACCTGCTCATACATTGAGCGCACAGGGCTGCGCCAGATTTTGGGCTGACAGGACGCCAGACTACTGGCGCAGCCCTGTACATACATGTTGCCCTATATCTTTATTTCCAGATATTTCTTTGTACTTGTTTATATGTTATCTCTCTATATGTGTTTATCTTCTTTATAGTTCTGTATTTCTATGTGTGCCTATGCGTGTCTGTGCATCCTCCAGTCCCCTTGATCTATGGCCACAGCTGCAGGTGGGTGCTATGAGCCATTTAATGTTTGCTATTAGTGTGTCCATCCACTGTAAAATGGGAGAAAGCTGCGCTAATGCTGATTACAGTGACAATCTAATATTCCTGGCAGATTATCTATCATTTTATGATGAGAAGTACATGGTGCCAAAGCTTTCTGAATCACCTTCATTCAATATAGTGGTTTCTAATCATCCAACCTTCCTCACACACTGTACACATAAATCTTCTGTCTCTTTTTCTTAACAAACCTCTGATGTTCCAGGGTTTAACCCCCTTAAGGACCAGACTATTATTTTTGGTCAACACGACTTAAAGGAATTGTCTGCCTTTTTATTTTTTACTGTGCGCTATGGAGCTGAGGCTGGAATAAAAAAAAAAAACCTCACTCCAGCAATGCACCCCCCTCCTATGTCCTCTCCAGCGGTCTTCTGTTTTATTGCAGCTTTGGCAGAACGTAGTTGGGAGGTGAACAACCCCTTTAAACAGAGGTGTAACTTAAAGGGGTTGTCTCACTACAAAGATTGCTTTTTATGTTAAAGCAGGGCAGTTCCTAGGCCAAATTGCACTCAAGGCGAGGTGAAGAAATTTGCCCCCCCCCCCCCCTCACCTCCCCGTAATAATGCACCACAATGCGACACAGTGCAGCACCATAAACCAAGGCCAAAATATACAAAAATCTTTAATGCAATGTGTTACGTATAGAACAACAAAATAATAGTGATAAAGTTACCAAATATAAAATTGCTGCACGAAATCAGAATCCCAGACTAATAGTACCTGTGTCCTACTAAGACCATATATCACCAGCACGTAGTGACCGAATACCACAACACCATGATCACATATCACCAGCACATAGTGACCGAATACCGCAACACTGTGACCACATATCACCACCATATAGTGACTGAATAATACAAACTGACTATTACTGAATACAAACCATTATACTACAACCAATATTACCAGCATACAGTGACCATATAGTGGTGGATAGATACCGGCTGTACACAGGCTCTGCAGACATATAAGTGATTACAGTAAAGTTATATCTAGTGACTCACAGGAGACGTCTCTAAAGAGTTGGTCTCTTTCTCTTCTTCTTCTCCATCTGTCCCAGACACCATGACACCGTCTCACGGCCACAACTCTTCACTGTAGATGTTACAAAACAAACATCTTAGACTCCACACTTTATCAGCACTGCGCTACCAATTCCTATCTCTATATAAACTCCCCATAGTACCTCATATGGTAGCCATGTAATATGCCCCCTATTGCCAGGTAGTAGCCTCCTGTAGCCAGATAGTAGCCCCTGTAGCCAGGTAGTTATATGCCCCCTGTAGCAAGGTAGTTGCCCCGTGTAGCCAGGGAGTTGAGGCCTGCACTGTAAGGCTATGTTCACACGGCTTAAATTTTGCGGAGTACTGCGCTAAATATGGGGCAGGACACATCCCAGTCATTACGGTAATCCACAGTTCTCATAGAGAACTATGGATTACACCTCCTCTCCCCGCTCGCACAATACGCCGGAGATAAGTGACATGTCAATTATTCACTGCGTTTACACGCCATGAGTAATGCATTGTAACAGCTGGAGTAATGGATCCTCTGGGCCACCGCAGGTGATGGTAAAGGCCGCGCCAGGGAGCGGGGTCTAAGTAGGTCCCGGTTTTCACCAGAGCCCGCCGCAAAGCGGGATGGACTTGCTGCGGCGGGAGTCCTACCAGGTCGCTACCCCTAGCGCGACGAGCTTGTGGTGGCAGCCGAGGTGCAGCAAGGTACCGAATCGTAACACCAAACTCGTAGTCGTGGACGGGCAAACAAGTCAGGGCAGGCGGAAAAGGTTCATGGTCAAGAGACGTAGGCGAAGGGTCAGTAGGCAAGGGCACAATAGATCTAAAGGCAAGGGCACAACAGATCTGGCGAGGAAGTGCCGGAGGCAGTACCAATATATAGGACCAGCGGCCGGCAATTAACCAATTACCGGCTCGCTGGCCCTTTAAATCTGGAAGAGCTGCCGCGCGCGCGCCCTAGGGGACGGGAGCGTGCGCAGCAGCCGGCAGAGAGCCGCACGTGTACGGGAGCGTGGCAGGGTGAATGCAGACTTCCAGGGAAGCGAGTAAGTCCGCGGTCCGACATGCGGATCGCGGCGCCACTCGTCCCTGGTGCGGGGGATGCCAAGGGGACACGGGTGCGCCCGCAGCCCCCCCTTCAGGCTGCGGGACCACCCGTAACATGCATGTCTATGGGGCCGACGGGCTAACGCCCTGCAATTATGCCGTGTGAACTTAGCCTTAGTGAATGGAGTGGGAACCTCCCCTCTGTGTCTGGACAAGATCCCAGAAGTCGAGAGGAGGGGCTCACTGGACGCTCTGGAGCGGCAGCAGCAGAGGACAGCTACGCACCAGCTTTTTTACTGGGCAACCCCTTTAATGAGCCCTTGTGTTCTGCAGAACCTTCTAGTTTTATAATTTTGGGGTATGCATACATCAATTTTTGAGAGCACAAGTAAGAAAGTCCACAACTCCTCCATATTTTTTTCCCTTTACCCTTTTTACTGCTGGAGCGTAACTAGAATTCCTAGGGCCCCATAACAATTGAGATGAGATGGGGCCCCATCATGTAATGACAATAAACTAAAACAGCAGCATAAATAACAATAATTATAGGCTAAAAATAATACTGCCATATACCAAGGAGTATAAATAGTAGTGCTAGATAGCAAAAAACTACCAACCACTTGTTCCCTACAAAAAAGGAACAATGTTCTTGTACCTGTTATGGAAATTAGGTTATTTTATGTTGTTGTTCCAATGGATTAACTTGGTGATTTAAGTTTGCAATTTCTAATGAGACAAAATGGCTGAGACTTCCACCTTGTTCTACTTCTGATCTGCTAACTTAATACTGTTCTATCTTAAGTAGTATAAGGTTACTTGTTACTTCCCTAATTTATACTCACTTCCCTATTTGTGACTTTTGGCTTTACGCCCAGAAACTGATTCAAGGCTGCTATAGCTATAGTTACACACATGGACCTAAGGAAGAATATACATTGAAAAATAGTTTCTTACCACTAAGGAGATACCATATATGTGGTGTTATTTCATCTTATTTGTATTATATTATTAAATATATATATATATCTTTAATTTTTTTTGTTACTTACATTTTTATACATAATGTATTTTTATTTTTTACATTTTTGTTTGCCCCAAGTAGAGACCTTACGGGCCCGCTCACACAGTGAGATTTTACATAATAATCCATGTGTGTTCTGCACCAAAATAGCGGTAGAATCTGTATCCACCCGACGAGTTTAATTTACTTGTCCGGATTCCGGTATTGAAAACCATGTTTGCCGACGCGTTTTCAACTAGTATTTCACATGTTATTGCATGTGCACTTAAAGGGGTTGTCTCACTACATTGATTCATCTCACCTCAGTCCTGTTTTCTTGGTTTCACTTTGAATTCAGGGGCGTGTTTACTGGCTTCTACTAGTCTGCAGTACAATCCAGGTCTGTAGCTATAGCAACCAGTGCTGGCAGCCTAACAGGAGAGACCAAAAAGGTCTGTAGCTATAGCAACAAGTGCTGGCAGCCTATCAGGAGAGATCAAACTGGTCTGTAGTAATAGCAACCAGTGCTGACAGCCTATCAGGAAAGTTCAAACAGGTCTGTAGTTATAGCGACCTGAGGAGTTGATGCAGCCCCTACAAGAGGGAATATCTAGGAATAGGTAGGACACTGTTAATGGACATATATTGCAAAGTGACTTGTTTTTGCAAGATCTTTAACATAAAAAGCAGCAATCCTTGTAGTGAGACAACCCCTTTAAGGTTGTTTTGTTACTCGCGGTTTACAGTCAGAAGCAAGTCCCATTCATTTCTATGTGATTTTGGTTGCGGACTCATGTTAAAGGCCACATGCAAATGTTTTGCCCGCATTTTACACAAAGTTTTTAGCCAACACCTTCAACATCAATAGTAAATTTCCAGCATGGAATACGATCAAAGAATAATCAAGTTCTAAGTTGTTGTTTTTTTTAGGATGGTATCGGTTTTGAAAACCGACAGCAGAAAATAGGCATTGTATGAATTACAACACATATTTTCTATTGAGGCCAATGGGGATGCTTTTCTTTCAGTTTCAGACGAGTATTTAAAGTCGGAATCGGCGTGGATTCCAACTTGAAACACTCGTCGTGTGAACAGAGCCTTATAATTTTCTTTGCAGATCTGTAAATTCACCGCTTGAAAAAAATAAAAATAAATGTAAATTATTAACACGGTTTTCATACACATAGAAACCACATAAATACAGGATGTGGATTGGCCCATAAACGTGGCACATATCCGAATTTACAGGAAGTTCCGCCACATGAAATGAAAATCTGATCATATGTCTGCCACAGATACGCAATGGATTTTACCTATGCAAAAATCCACTGTGTGTACGTGGCCTAACCTTACATTTATGGCTCGTAGGACATACAATAATATTTTGGAACCCGGATGTCTCTAAATGACACAACCCCCCCGACCATCAGCCCCCATAACAACGGC
>JAODAL010010955.1:0-102353 GCA_025379985.1 Phyllomedusa bahiana | reverse complement strand
CGTTTTTGGCTTTTGATCTCGGCTTTTACGTTTATTCCTCTGGTTCTGATTTGTGGTTTTGGGCTTTCCCTATTTATATTGACCGGGACTGTTTGACTTTTCTTCCTTCTACGGCCCCGCATTTTAGCAGCGCAGGGACTGTCCCCCAGTTGCCGCTGCCGCCTGGGGGCAACGCAAGTAGGCAGGGCAGGGGCGGGGTTCCAGTTGGGGATCATTTTGTCCCTTACGGACACCCTTTTGTAAGAGTTTGCAATCTAGGGGAAGTAGGATGAGAAAAAAGGTTACAGGTTTTGTTTTAAAGCCCTAGCATTTTCCATAAATCAGGCTAGTACCAAAAAAAAGGGAATGAACGCCCCAAGACCCTAATCTTTTTCGGGAATTCCCCCTTAAATGCCAAGTGCAGTCAGGGGTGGGGACTTAAAAAAAAGGGGTCGGATTAGGCACTTGATCGGAAACTATAACCCAAAGACAGTGGAACTACGCCTACAGGATAGGAAGTACCAAACAGTGAAACAAAAATAGCAGGGTGAGGTCGTTATTTGATGGGGAAATTACAGATGTAAGGACACGGGTAGACAGTCACTGTTTTTTTTTGTACAGGGCAGGAGTGAGACACAGGAAGAGGTGTAAAATGAGTGTAATTTGTAGAGATGGTACTGAAAGCCAAAAAATGCAGATGGGTTTGTCCAGTGGGGGCTGGTAAGGAAGAAGGGGAGGATCTAAACTATCCCTGAGGAAAATCCAACGCAAAGGGAAGAGGAGAAAAAGTGAGTAGAACAGGAAATAGAATAATTGTCAGAAGTAGGATGAAGTAATTTCCCTTGGGCCAAAGAGCTAAGCAAACGAGAAAAAATTGGTAATCTACAGTGCAAACGCTGCAGAGAGATCCCGAAGAACAACAACAAGTATTTGGCCTGAGATGTAGCTGTGAGGAATCATTTTTGGACTTTAGCTAGAGCATTTTGAGGGTTTTGAGTGAGAGTTAACAGAGAGATAGTGGATTATACGAGAGTAGACCAAAGGGTTCCAAAAGTTTGGATGAAGGAAAAGTTAGGACTGGTCGGTAGGTAGCAGAGTGGGTTTTTAAAGTGAAAGGGGTTATGATGGTTGTTTAAAAGAGGAGGAAAGTCTCAATGGAAAGAGAGAGGGATATCACAGAGCCCCGCATTTCCCTCTATCATAACAGACCAGCTTTTCTCCCCCTATCATATAACCCTATATACACAGAGCTCAGCTTCTCCCTTCATAAGTCACTAGATCGCTAGTGGTTTTAACAGATGAGAGGAGTTGGGTACTTCTTCTTAATTGGTCAAATGCTGAAGCAGACTAGAGGAAGTGTGGGAAGGGGCATATGGATGTTATTGGGGACTATTTTTTTCTTTATCTTTCTCCATGTACCCTGTCATCTGAAACAGCTATTCAGTTTTCAGATTCAGGCTATCATTTTTTTAGAGAAAACCCTAAAATGATTAAAAACACAGAGTATCCTTCTATTGGTACTTGAAAAAATCTCTGCAGGTAACTGGAAATAAGTTTTCTACTATCTTGAAACAACCAAAGGGGAAATTAAGTTTTGCTTGAAAAAAAAAAACTGTTTTGCCTAAATGGAATGTGAATTTTGACATAAGTCGAAGTGCTATTACCGGTATTTTCAAAATAATACAAAATTCAGGTGGGCACATTTTTTTTATTCGGGCTGTTTAGTGCTTGTAAAAAGGCTTGACTTTCACGTGCAAGTAAAAATAAATCAATGTATCCATTAGGGAAAGTAGTTTTTCATTGCCACTTAGACTTTTTTTTATTTAAAGTTTAATTCTGCTAAAATGAAAAATGCATTAAGGAATGTTTATTTATTATTGATGAAAATAACACAACTGAGATATGACACACCTTCTTTGTTTTTTTTAATAGGTGGGCATTTTTTAAACCAAAATGCTTCTTTAATAAACATTTAAATTTATAATAAATTATCCAAAATACCCCCTTAGAATACAAGCCATACTAAAGGGGCCCTGTAAAAAAAATCCTTATCTACCTAGTATGTTAATCCAAATTTTTTATGCACTAAAAATAATGTTTAAAAAGAAGTATTAAATTAATTTTACACCCTGTTTGACTTTATGTTCATTTTAAACTTTGGGGTAGTCTCCCCAAAAAACGTTTTTTTTTTTTCCTTTGAACATTGTAAACAAATTGGGTGAAGTCCAAAACGGTGTTATGAAATAAAATTTGGGTTTAAACCCACTTAAGGATGCTAGCAGTTTTGGAACTTCAAAATGACCCCCATTTTTTAAATCTTGAATGTGTCCATTTATGTGGTAATAACTTTGGAATACTTTAATTTATTCAAGTCTTCTGAGATTTTTTTTTTTTTGTGACACCTGTACTTTATTTTGGTGGCAAATTTAGATCATTGTATTTTTACAGTTTTTAAAAATGTAAATCAAAGAATCATAAATGTGTCTAATTCTAAAGAATGTGGTACGACTCCCCCAGAATGCCCAAATTCCCTTTGCCGCATTAAAAAGTGTCTCACGCAGGCGCTTTTCGCTCCAAAGTTTGGAATGCACTGTTCATCCAACTATAGAACTGGTCTACTACAGCTTTTTGACGCCAGAAAACTGGTCATAAACTGTTGCCTGGTCACACAGCAGGGCTCAGAATATAATGATAATTCTTCTACTACTAATAATAATCTTTATTTATATAGTGCCAACATATTCCACAGCACTTTACAAGAGGGTATAAAGGGTAAGGGTATATTCTTAGGTCGTTATTAAAATAAAAGGATTATGAGTTTGTTTAAACATACGGGGTAGAGCATTCCAGAGAGGTGGTACAGCACGTGCGATGGAGATGTAAATGGGTGCAGCAAAGTGGAGAGCTTAATCAGGGCCATTTTAAAAATACGGCAAATGGTGCTCTTGCACCAGGCCTGCCAGCAGCCCCAACCCCCATGTCTCATACACAGTGCCCTCCAAGCAGCCCAAAACACAACATGAAAAGGGTGCAGAAAAAAACAGCAGCAGAAGGGTTGCAGGTAGGAGTGAAAGCACAGTAGCACGATTCTGTACTATTGTGCAGACCCCTTTTCCACTGCATGAGTGACACCAAGCTATACTGCAAAAGTAAGTGGATGTGTGTGACTGTAGCATGCAAATGTGTGTTTAAGTGTCTGTAATTTTTTGTGTGTGCATTTGTTTGTGTGTGTATATTTATCCACAAATACACACAATGTGTGTATGTATGTGTTTATGTGATGTTTGTATGTATGCAATATATTCTTGAATCATTGGTGCAATCCTAAATAATGTGATGTTCCCACAAAAAAAATAGTTGTAAAAAAGAATTGCAGGTGTGCGTTGTGTGAGTGGCGTATGCGGGGTGCATCCGCTGTGTGAGTGGCGTAGATGCGGTGCGTCTTGTGTGTAAGTGGCATAGGTAAGGTGTGTCTAGTGTGCGAGTGGCATAAGCTGGGTGTATCTACAGTGCGACTGGTATGTGTAACTATATGAAATATGTTATCTCAGAAGGCATTGAAAGAGTGGCCCCAATAATGACTCTCTGGTGGGTCTAAGGTACTCCAGTCTAACAATGAATATAGCTAATGCCGTAGTCCTTCCATCATCCCTATCGGCTACCAATTTTTTTCATCACCAGCTTTTTGGTGGTTTTTGGATTATTGTCCCCTGATGAACCAGTATCTCTATTGGGGAAACACGTTGGGACTTCAGTGGGCATAATTTTATGTCCAATAAGTAGTGGGATATTTTTTGTTGCTCTCACTACTTGTATATATGTATCTTGTTTCTTGGTAATAGGGACAGCCTAAGGATAGGTGGGGTCGCCCCTTTTGGGGAGGGTGCCCTCCCTTTTTTGATAGGTTCCGTATAGGGATTTATAGATACCATCGATTATAGATATCTGTATGATCATTTTTGATGCATGTTGACTGATTTTCTTCCATTACAACTATCGGAGCTGATACATTTATCCATTCTGCGGAATCGTGAGTTGTATATTGTAGAAATTATAAATATCGGATTTGATTTATTTTTCCAATATTTTCTGACCTAATTATATATCTATTTATCTTTTTGTTATTTGTGCTGATGTTATTTTATTTCAATTTTGGTTTTAGTCGCACTGGGTGGATTTATCTTGTATTGTATATGATTGGTTTAGTTTTTTTTATGCATATCAATAAAGTGGTAGAATAGTGAAGAAATCAGGCGATACCTTTTAGAGGCTAACTGAGTATATTTGATAGTGAGCTTTCGAGAGAACTAGCTCTCTTCTTCAGACTGATGTTATACAACAAACTGAAAATACAAACTTTTTATACACACAAGACATGGATCTTCAAAGGATCTTAGAATTCTTAAAAATAACAAAATGCGAAATATAAAGGGAGAGCAAATTATTTACAACCTGTCAAGAATTAAACAGTCTGGAAACTTGTGAGGCGTGACGGGAGTGATCAGTAATTATTTCTCTTATCTATGTGCAATCAGGGGAGATTTGTTGCACTCACAGTTCACACATAGCTTTACATGAAGCTGGCATGAATATTTTGCAGAGTTTTAAATTTTTGCATTAATTTATATTCCCATTCTTTCCTCTCCCTTTGAGTCTTAAAAAACTCCCATTAAGACCGTTACCTGCAAATCTTCCATGGAATGATTTTCTCCAGAGAAAAAGTGCGGCCACTGGCAGATCAGTTCTGCTGTTGTTAATGGTGAAACTGTTTGAGTTCATGCGCTGGCTGAGTTTTCTGCCCTGTTTCCCCCACATAGAGGCCTGTGTAGGACAAATTGCATACACATAATCAGATACACCACATTGTTAGACCTGCGGGAAAATGTCCCCCCTAATTCTGTGCACCTGCTGGGACGTGGGACATTTTACACTGTCAGCATGTGGTGTGCCTCCCTCTTCCCACCGTTCTGCAGGGTGAGGTGCCATTTTCATTTTGGGGCCTTCAAGCGCTCCGGACAATAATGCGCCGCGGGTTTGGGGGTTTTTCCGAAAGGAAGGAGGGGGGGGACTGGGAATTTTTTTTGGGAGTCTGTTGTACCCTATGAAACCCCCGGGTTTGGGAAAATTTCCCTTTTGGCAATTTTTCGTGGGATCCCCAATTTGGGGGTAGGGGGCCCAACAAAGGGCACTCGTTCCCCTCGGGGTTCTCTTGTATGTGACCCGACTGTTTTGTTTATGGGGGGCCCGCTTTCAAAAATTTGGTTGTCAGTAAATTTTGGGGTTTTTGTATCCAAGTTTGAAAAATTTTTCCCTCAGATCCAGGGGGTGTTTTTTCCCATTTCCTGCTTTGTCGGAAGCAAATAGGATTGTACCGAAAATAGCCTGGCTGTAGTTTAAAGCCCTGTTTTGTGGCTTGGGGTTTGGAAGCTGTCATTCCCTAAAGGTGGGGGCCTTTTAGGGGAAAATTAACGGGCGACACCCTTCCCTCTTAACAAAATGCAAAAAAAAAAAGACCATCCCAAAAGGTTTCACTCTGCATAACCCAACCCCCACACCTAAAAACAGCCAATATCCCAGAACAACAGGGTATTCGGCCCAACTGGGGGCCCGGGCGGAACAATAAAAAAAATTTCCTAAAACAACAAAGAAAACCCAAAAGGAGAGAAAAAGGGGGCCCAAAAGACATACTGGAGAATGAACAGAGGAGTTTGAAGGCCAAATTTTCCACACTTTTATTTCCCCCGGAAACTGAAGGACTTTCTCAACAAGAACAAAAAAGAAAAAGCCCAAGACTGAGGCAGAAAGGTTTCATCACTACAACTACAAGTCCCACCCAGCCCCGCAGACCTTTTGGGGGTGAACCTTTCCCCAAAAAGAAAAACAAACAAAATGGCAGTTCCCCACCCCAAAAGGGTTTCCCCCTTTTCGCCTCCTCAGCACTCCCCTGCCCCTTGTCAAACTTTTGAAATGATAGGGAGGAGTTTTTTCAGAAAAATAAATTTGGGGGGAATACTTTTTAGGGAAAACAACCTTCCATAAAACAGGGACTTTTGAGACAGGAAAAGAAAAAATAACGAAACCAAACCAAAAATCTACCTGGACCCCCCCGGCCTGGAACAAATCCCGATTTGGTTTAAATACATTGACTGTTTCAGAAGCAAAAAAAAATTTCTGAAACCCTTTGGAAAACAAAAGAAACAAGTGAAACCCAAAACCCCCGCAGGAACAGAAGGCTATTGCTTCACGAAAAAAAACCCGGATATAATTAAAAAAACCCCTGCTGACAAAGGGGGGCAATAGCAGGGTTTGAACATCCTGACTATTTTCCGGGAAGCGAACAACAACTGCCCAAATCCCATCCACTTTTTGAAAACCCTTGGAAATTACCCCACAGGGGCCCTATATAAAACAATTTAAAGAATATGTTTAAAAAATTTTCCAAAATTCGGGTCCAAGCAGTGGAAATTTGCTTACCCCAAAGGGGACCCCCAAAACCGGGTTTGCTTCTATATGCTCCCCCCAAGTTTCCATAAAGAGGGCCCAACCCCCTGGAGGCCTATATTTGGGGTTTTTTGGGGACCCTGACGAGAAATATCTAAATTTGGGGTAAAAAAATTCCCTAAAACCCCGGGTAAAAAGATACTCCAAGCTACAACCGGGCCACAACAGACCTTCTTAACAAACTCAATGCCCTCGGTCCATTTCCCTGAGGGCCCCATTTTGGGCCCACCATGGATGTAAAAATCCTTGTAAACAAACATTCCCCACAAGGATGGATTTGCAGAAATGCCGGGTGCACCTAGAAAACAAATCTCCCAAACAAAAAACCAGTCACACAGCTCATCCAGTTCATACTCACCCACAACTTTTTTTACTTTTGGGAGAAGACCTTTATCTACAAAAATTTGGGAACTTCCAGGGGGTTTCCAGATGTGCGCCCCCAATACAAATCTCTTTTAGGGGCGGGTCACTTGGGGGGAAGGAAATTTTTAAATCAACATGAAACCCACCAAACCCTTTGATGTCCCTTCCGTTATTTTTAAATGAAATCATTGTCATCTGGACACTGGGCGAGGGGGCCCAAAAATCCAATTCCAAAAATGACTTCAATAATTTTAAACCCCACCCTTAACCTTAAACTTTCCTATTCAAGGCAAAATCCCCCTTTCTGGATACTACAATACACATCAAAAACCACCGGCTTTCTCACATCAGAAAAACCACAAACCGACAGACAAAAAGGGCCCACCCAGGGAAAACCCGCTTCCACCCCAACACAAAAACAGTCTATTATCTACAGCCAGGGAAACGGTACAATCTTTTTTGCTCCGACAAAAGCAAGGGCCTGGACAAAACCTCCTGGATCTGAAGGGCAAAAAATTTTTCAAAACCTTTGGGTTTAGACCAAAAATTTACTGACAACCAAATCAGCAAAACGGGCCGCCATCAACCGAGACAGTCCCGCTCACCCTAAACCAAAACCCAGAAGGGAAAACGAGTTTTCCCCTAGTTGTTTCCCACAAACCCCAAACTTGGAAAAACCTTACGAAAGATTGCCAAGGAATTAAACCTGTGCTAAAAAAGGGAAAAACAACCAAAGACATATTTTCCCCCCGGTCCCCCCTCTCCTCTCCTTTCGGGGGGAACCCCCAAACCGCGGGGCTTATTGTCCCCGGGGCCCCAGAAGGCCCCAACTGAAAATGGGGACCCTCACCCTGCCGCAGAACAGGGGCAAAAACCTGAGGGACAACCACACTGCTGAAAGTGTACCCTTTCCCCCAGCCCAGCAGTGCCAAAAAAAAGAATTAGGGGGAAAATTTTCCTGCAGGTCTAGCAATTTTTGTGAATCTGATTATGGTTTTATGGCCCAAAGACCACCCACAGGCCCTATTTGGGGAAACAGGGCCAGGACCCCCATCCCATGAACTCACCCAGAAACACCATTAACAACAGCAAATGGGTCGGGCCCTTTGGGCCCCCATTTCTCTGGAGAAAAAACATTTTCCCTGGAAGATTTTTCAGGTTTAAAGGCTTAATGGGAGATTTTAAGACTCAAAGGGAAAAGGAAAGAATGGGGAAAAAAAATTAATGCCCAAAAATTTAAAAAATCTGCAAAAAGGTTAAAAAATTTTATTTCCAAAATTCATGGGCAAACTATGTGGAAAATGTGAAATGGGAACAAATCTCCCATAGATTTCACCCTAGATAAAAAGAAATAATTTTCATCACATTTTCCCTTTACCCCTTTAAAAAGTTTCCAGACTGTTTAAAAATTTTTGACAAAGGTTTTTAAAAACTCTTCCCACCTATATTTCGCATTTTTTTATTTTTAAGAAAATTTTAAAAATCCCTTTTTAAGATCCATGTCTTTTTGTGATAAAAAGCTTGTATTTTCATTTGTTGTATAACATCATCTGAAGAAGAAGCTAGTTTCCCCTTGAAAGCTCACTACAAAAAACTCGTTTTGCCCCCTAAAAGGTATCGCCTGATTTCTTCACAAAAATACTTTCTTTTCTATGGCTAACACGGTACAACATTATAACTATCCCAAAAAAGTTTTTAAATTTTTATTCAATTTTTTGGGATTTTATTTTTTTGTGAGCCTAAATTTGGGCCCCATACCCTTTAAAGGTATTGGCCCCCATGGGGCAGAAATTGCACTGCAGTTCTAGTCAGCACAATTTCACATTGACCGCAGTCAACAGCAGCTTGATTGATAATGGGCACACGGTAAACTGCTGTATTTTGCAGCTATTAACAAGTAAATTGGTGTAGTTTCCCCCACCCAAATTTTTAAATTTTTCCCCTTTTGGGTTTATAAAGATTCCCGTGATAAACAAATTTACATTTTTTCCCTTTCTTTTCCAAATTTTGCACAATAAAACACTTTCAAAGTCAAAGGGCTACATTAGAAAAAATTTTCTAGGGCTAAAAAACCCTTTGTTGCCTTTTAAACAACCAATCAGAGCTCCCCCTTTTATTTTTTCCCCCGTGCTTTTTATATGAAATTAAAGGGGCGCTCTGATTGCTTGCTACGGGCAACAAAGTGAATTTTAGACTGAGAAAGTTTTCATACATGTGGGCCCCCAAAAAGCCAAAAATTTTTTTTACCCTTTTTTTTCCCCAAAGCTGTATAATAAGGGCTGTTTTTTTGGGGGAAAGACTGTAGTTTTTCCTTTGTATTTTATTGTAGAAAGTATTTTTTTTGTAAAATTTTTTAACCTCTTTTCCCCCCTCAAAAATTTTTTTTTTTGCATTTTTTTTTTTCCCTCCTTTCCCCTTTTGAGTGCCATAACCTTTTTATTTTTTTCCTTTACATAAACATATAAAGGGGTTGTTTGGGGCGGGCAAAATGTCTTTTTTTGGGGTTTCCCTTAAATATACTAAATCGAAGAGAAACCCTAAAAAAATCCGTGGGGTGGGGAAATTTAAAAAAACACAATTGCTTTTTTTTCAAAGGGGGGTATTTTTTTTTTTGGGGTTTTATTTCTCATATAAAAATTTACATCTTTAAAATTACTTAAATTTTCAAAAACACCATTGTTTTTTTTTTTTATTTTTATGTGTTATAACAGGTTTTTTGCCATGTGTATTGACCCCTCCCTTTACCCAAAGACCCTTGGGGGGGACTAACCATGTCCCTTTTTGGCTAAACACTGAACACAAATATTATTAAAAGGGTTTTATATCTGAAAAGTGTGAGATGCTCTCCAGCTTTTTTAAAAGGCCCAAATAGACTGTCTTTCATAAGGCGATGTATGAATTTACAGAACCTTTAAAATGGTTTAAATAAAGCATCGTGGATTTTTATATTTCCTTTCCTTTCCTTGGGGTTTGGGAAACCTAAATCTTTCTCCTTTGAAATTGCTGCTGTATTTCGAGACGTGGTTCCGCTCCTACATGCCTCTTCCAAGCACAGGTCTGTCTACACTGGGTGAGCTGATTGATTGTTTATCTGTGTCTTCTGTATAAAAGAGGTGTAACCATATTCTGAGTGCATATATTTGAATGCTCTTCTCACTGCAGCTGTGTGGCGGTTTGTTTTATGCAGAACAAGTTGTATTTACCTTTGGTCCTATTTTGGGGTACATATGAAGGATTTCCTTCATAGTCAATAAGGTTAAAAAGACTTCGACCCACCTACTTCAATCTTTTTTACTATCGTGTTGATCCAGAAAAAGGCCAAAAAACAAATTTTGATTAACTTAAATCTACCCATCTAGCACATATTACTTGAAATACTGTTACTTCAAGAATCCTTATACCCCTTGTTATAGTTACAGTCTTGGGTATAAAACTGTTATATTTACAGTCTTGGGTTTGACAAGATTTGTAGTGACCGTTTTCATATGATTTACAAACAGATTAATTTATTATTTACCATGTAAATGTTATCACATGATGTTTAGAATCTGTATTTTCTTTGCTGCTATCCCTTGATTCATTATTTACTGATCCACTAAATAAGGAAAACAAATACTAAACAGAACTTTTTTGTCATCTCCCGAGGTAAAGTATGTACACATCTAAATTACAGCTTCTCCAACAATCCATAATATAGACAAATGTGTAAAAAATAATAATCTCATTCATTGATAGGTCAATGGGTATGCTGTATTTTTTAGGATCCCCAAAATTGTTGTTACCTTAAAGACAAACAGTTCTGACATAAATTCAGCATGATCACTTTAGAACTAGTGGGCTTTGATTGATAACCTGATGTTTAAGAAATGCAAATCATCAATCACCAGAGAAATAATATCAATTTACAGCCTTATGCAAGAATCAATGCTGGAAGTGTAGAAAATAAATGACTATTCTCTATAGACTAGATTAGCAATAATACAAAATATTAATAGACTGAGTCCATAATACTCTGAACAAAAAGAACAAGTTACTTGGGGACCTTCAAATTGACTTGCATTAGTTATTAGGACTTAGAATGGAAATGGATTGTCACTGTATGAAATAATAAGTTGCTAAAGAAAATTCATTTATTTATTCATGTTGCTTAATGGTGCCAACATACTCTACAGTATTTAGAAGAATTTACGGAAATAAAATATCATGGTCATTAAATGCAATTTATTTATTAATAATATTATATTATAGATCAAGCAGATTGGTATGAAAGGTGGAAAAGACCAGATTACTGTACAAAACTCAGGTAACAACAACAAATCTCATTGATGTCAATTGTCGACGTTTTGGCTAGTAGTGCCTTTTTTAAGCAATATCACATAGATGTAATCAAAACACTACACACCTTAACTGGTGCTCTCCATAAGGAGAGATGTTCCACTTCTTTCAGCCACTCATTGCCTCCCACCCAGTCAAGCCAGTATCGCTCTGCTCTACACTGATGAGGGGCAAAACCCGAAACGGTCGTATGTAGATGAGCGAAAATTGGCTTGACTAATTTTTCCTTTTTCTTCTCAAAGATTCAGTAAATCAGAAGTAAATTGAGGATTTGTTACAACCGAAAGAGGGCACAGTGAGCTTCCCAGCTCCTTTCCCATAATGCCTTGTGATATATAGATGTACAGTGGTGGCCAAAAGTATTGGCACCCCTGCAATTCTGTCAGATAATACTCAGTTTCTTCCTGAAAATGATTGCAATCAAAAATTGTTTGGTATTATCATCTTCATTTAATTTGTCTTCAATGGAAACCCCAAAAAGAATTGTCATGAAGCCAAATTGGATATAATTCCACACCAAACATAAAAAAGGGGTGGACAAAAGTATTGGCACTTTTTGAAAAATCATGTGATGCTTCTCTAATGTGTGTAATTAACAGCACCTGTAACTTACCTGTGGCACCTAACAGGTGTTGGCAATAACAAATCACACTTGCAGCCAGTTGACATGGATTAAAGTTGACTCAACCTCTGTCCTGTGTCCTTGTGTGTCCCCACATTGAGCATGGAGAAAAGAAAGTAGACCAAAGAAAATGTCCAAGGGGTTGAGAATCCAAATTGGGGAGGAAGGCCCTGAGCAATCTCAAGGCTACAAGTCCATCTCCAAAGACCTGAATGTTCCTGTGTCTACCGTGCGCAGTGTCCCTCAAGAAGTGTAAAGCCCATGGCACTGTGGCTAACCTCCCTAGATGTGGGGCGGAAAGAAAAATTGACGAGAGATTTCAATGCAAGATTGTGTGGATGTGGGTAAAGAACCTTGACTACACCAAACAAGTTCAAGCGGCCCTGCAGTCCGAGGGTACATTTCAACGTCTAATGAAAAGGGGTTGTATGGGGAGGAATACCCAGGAGACCCCACTTCTTATCCCGAGACATAAAAAAGCCAGGCTGGAGTTTGCCAAACTTACCTGAGAAAGCCCAAAATGTTTTGGAAGAATTTTCTCTGGTCATATGAGACAAAAGTAGACCTTTTTGGGAAAAGGCATCAACAAGAGTTTTCAGGAAAAAAAAAGAAAACATTCAAAGAAAAGAACAAAGGTCCCTACAGGTCAAACATGGCGGTGGTTCCCTGATGTTTGGGGTTTTCTTTGCTGCCTCTGGCACTGGACTGCTTGACCATGTGCATGCCATTATGAAGTCTAAGACTACCAACAAATTTTTGCAGCATAATGTGGGGCCCAGTGTGAGAAAGCTGGGTCTCCCTCAGAGGTAATGGGTTTTCCCAGCGGGAAACAATGACCCAAAACAACAACTTCAAAAAGCACTAGAAAATGGTTGAGAGAAAGCACTGAGACTTCTA
The DNA here is from genome assembly GCA_025379985.1 of Phyllomedusa bahiana. Taxonomy (NCBI): domain Eukaryota; kingdom Metazoa; phylum Chordata; class Amphibia; order Anura; family Hylidae; genus Phyllomedusa; species Phyllomedusa bahiana. The sequence goes on along the minus strand of JAODAL010010955.1, from coordinate 89,656 downwards.
AAGTGGCCACCATGAGTCCAGACCTGAATCCCATAGAACACCTGTGGAGAGATCTCAAAATGGCATTTTTGGAGAAGACACCCTTCAAATCTCAGGGACCTGGAGCAGTTTGCCAAAGAAGAATGGTCTAAAATTCCAGCAGAGAAATTGTAAGAAACTCATTGATGGTTACTGGAAGGGGTTTTGTTCGAAATTATTTTGGCTAAAGGTTTTGCTCCCAAGAAATTAGGCTGAGGGTTGCCAATACTTTTGTCCGGCCCATTTTTGGAGTTTTGTGTGAAATGATCAATGTTTTGATTTTTGCCTCATTCTGTTTTGTGTTTTTTCATTGCAAGCAAAAAAATGAATATATTAATACCAAAAAAATTTGTGACTGCAATCATTTTCAGGAAGAAACTGAGTATTATCTGACAGAATTGCAGGGGTGCCAATGCTTTTGGCCACCACTATATATAGAGAAGCTTTGATATTGGAGTGCCATGAATTCTTATAAATATTGTTATATTTGGTCTGGCCAACCCTTTTCCACTATTTCCCCCATTACTTGGTGTGCGTGAACAATCTCACTATTTTAACATATTCTACAGCACTGTAAAGCGATTGACAACACTCACATCAGTCCCTGACCCCAGATGGGCTTGTGCATTTTCCTATGCAAACACAAGGGCTAATATTATATCAGGCAAATTATCATACCAATATGCTTTTTAGAATGTGGAAGGAAACCAGCACACCTAGAGAAAACCTAATAAAAAGAGAACATATACAGTTGTGCTCAAAAGTTTACATACCCCGGCAGAATGTTTGCTTTCTTGGCCTTTTTCAGAAAATATGAATGTTAACACTAAAACTTTTTTTTCGCTCATGGTTAGTGGTTGCAGCAGTGCTTCAAAACAGCATTGGAAAATAGGTTTAAAGCTAAGTAAAAGAACGAGTTACTGAGCTTACAAGTGTGTCTTCTGTCTGAAGTGTGTCTTTGACTTAAATGTGCGGATTTAAAATTGAGGGACTTTAGATTTGGGGATTTTAGAAGGAACATTGTTGTACTGATTTTTATATTTGTATCTGTGTATCTCTCTTTTAGTAACATCCCCATGAGTTCCATGATTGACAATGCCATCCAGTGCACATCCTGTGAAATGTTTGCAATCCTTGAACAACAGTTTGAGGGTGCATACTGCTGTGCGAGGTGTGTGCAATCTGCACATTTAGAAGCCCGGATCCTGTATCTAAATGAGCAAGTGGCAACAATGAGATCCATTGCCAACTTGGAAGCAAGTCTGCTGCTCACTGAGCAAGCACTTGCAAAGGTAGATGCTGGAGAGGACGGCAGCATAGAGGTGCAGGGACATAAGAAAGCTAGCTGGGTAACAGTTAGAAAGAAGGGTATAGGGAAAAGTGTTAGGGAGCAGACCGGTTTTGGCACCATCATGGTGTAAGCCACGAGAAGGAGCTCCAGGCGGGTGAGACAGCACCCGACATGCAAAACCTGACACAGCCTCCCAGACACCAGAGCCGAGAGCCCAACCCTCCCGCAAGCACCCACAGCTTACTGCGGCTGTTTTAGCCCGCCCAAGAGACCCTTTGCAGGGTGGAACCTGTGCCATGGCCTGAGCCAGCTAAACTTCCTGCACCTCGGACCCGCTGGCATCCACACGTGCGGCGGGGGAAGCGGAAGCCTGTAAGCCGCAAACAAGGCTTAGGGTACCGGGGAGGAACAAAGTTGACAGCTCATGCAGATAACTACAAGGAAAGAAAGAGGGCCGCTAAACACTTCTGAAATGCCCTCACCCTTGGCTGCTATATGCAGGGACCTAACCCTTACTGTACCACTGAGCAGTGAATCCTAAAGACAAAGAGGGGGATGATACAATTGTGATACCTAAGGCAGTTACATCACCAGGACATTTACAAGCCCTAATAGCATAACTGAAGAGGAGGAGGTCATCTTGGCACATAGAGGAGGACGCTGAGCTCTGTGCTACAGGAAAGGCAAGCTCCTTCCCAACATTGTCATTTATATAGCCAACCAGCTGCAAGAGGGAATAGGAAAACCATTTTCCTCACCCCAGGAATTTCTAGATCCCATTCTGAGCAACTCTAGACTATTAATGCTACATGGAAAAATTCCTCCATAAAATGGGGCATAATAAGAACACCGCTGCAAAGCAGCTTGACAGCAATCCCAGGATGCAACCCACATCCCCACAAGGGGCACAATTCCACTAGAAGATTGGGAAACTCCCCAGACTCCTGTGAGGGAATCTGAACAATTAAATCCGACACTAAGAAAGCCCCAAGAAGTGCCACATCCCGCACACTCAAATTTTAAAGTATTAGCAACAGAAGTGGCACGACAAATCTTGCCGGAAATACAAGCCTCCCTTGCAGCTACAGTGTCACAGATGTTCTCACAAGTCCAAGCGGACATCAAAACCTATACAGAACGTCTAGATATCCATGATGCTCAAATATGCAAATTAAAGGAGGAAACGACGAAAACCAAATGTAGCCATTTTCACTGACACATGGCTGCATACTAAGAAGGACGTTTCATCTTTGGCTCCTGCATGGCCAGGTGCAGTAACAGAGGATAAATAATTTGCTATAGTGTAGTGTAGACACTCTGTGCTGTGGGTCTGTAGGCCAAAACATCGCCATTACCAGCAACCACATAACCATAGCAACCATCATCCAATCTACTGTTCTGGGGTGTCGCGGATTTCTAATTGAGCATCATTACTGAGATAAGTGAGGGGTAGGCTGGGAGAGGCGAGGGCCTGTGCTATGGGTGCCATTTCATGCCATTAGAAATAGAGACAGCCATCTTAATTTACATAAGGAATGCCATCTTGCAGCATATTGCAGACTCCATTTTACCACTATTACTGTTGTGCATCCTTATTAACCTCTATTTCTGCTTATTAACCCTGCCCTTTCCTAAAAGACAGTCACATATGCCATCTTGTGGTCAGTTAGGCTAGTTAACCCCTAATTGCCTGCAGGGCTAACAGGTAATCTGTAATTCTATCTTCTGTCACTGCCCCCCTGATGGAGAACCCAAGAAATAAAAAAACAAGGTTAAGTGAAAGAAGTGGTAGTAGCAGTAGCCGACCCTTTCAAGAGACATAGACCAAGATGTATGGCATTATAGAAAAAAATGGCAGATCACTTTGTGTTCTATGTACTGGAACGGTAGTAAGCAATGATGTGCATCAGTTCTATTTCACAATATGCAGAATAAAGAGGCAATTATTGAGAGTTACCATCTGAGTTACCACTTAGTAGAAATCATAAAAGACCGAATGAGACTGAACACAAACGTACAACATCAAAGAGAGACATAAGTCATTGTAAATATTTTTTGATCTCTCTTGATGAAACTACCGATGTCACATCACATGCTCAGTTGGCCATTATTGGTCAATATTCTGATGGTCTCATAGTGAGAGAAGAGTTGATAAAGTTAGTATCAGTGCCAACAAGTACATTAGGAAGTGAAATATATAAGGTTGTTATACACACATTCCGTGACCTAAGCATTGATATCTCTAAAGTTGTGTCAGTGATGACAGATAGAGCACCAAACATGGTGGGGAAAAAAGTCGGATTTGTCAAATTGTTTACGGAAGCTATTGGACATCCGATGTCTTTTCATTGTATTATCCAACTGGAGGTGTTGTGTGCCTAGGCAGGATTCACCGACTTAATGTCAGTCGTTACAAAAATAGTTAATTTAATAGTTGCTCGCCCCCTTCACAAGCGAGAATTTTCTGCACTTTTTCTGTAGGTTGTTTCCACCTACAGTGGACTGCTGATGTACAATAATGTAAAATGGCTAAGCCGAGGCAAAGTTCTTGAGCAGTTTGCGGATTGCTTTGAAGAAATTAAGGTATTTCTTGAGTATAAGGATCTGGGAAACTTTCCTCAGCTAAATGATAAGTGGGTCAACACCCTGTTGTTTTTTACAGATCTCTCTGTTCATACTAATGAACTAAACTTAAAGTTACAAGGTTTTTGGCAAAAGTATTGTTATGTTTGGATAGATAAAAGCTTTTGAAAGTAAACTTAAAATTTTCAAGCGAGATGTAGAAACTAAAACTTATAAGTATTTTTCTTGAGTTACAAAGTATTTTGAGAAGGCCAGTGCAGCTGGCCAAAATTAAATGGAACCCTTGCATATAAAGTACTAGCATGTTTTAGACTCGTTACTCAACCAGTTCAGTGATAGATTTAATAAATTTAGAAGCCTAGAACAGACCATGAAAATAATTAAGTATCCTGATGTAGTGGAATTAAATGGTTTCCAATGAATGCAAATTGATGATTTGGAGATGTGACTTGCAGAATTTTAAAACAGCATCTGGGCTCAGGTATTTGTCGACTTGAGGTCAAAGCTTGAGAATCTGGAAAGGTGCCGCTTGGAGAATCAAGAGGAGTGCCACTATGAACAGGAAATGTGGAGTGCCTGTAACCAATTAACAGACACTTTTAGCACCTTGAAAAAATATATCAATACTTTACTCACAATTTTCCCTCTACTTTTGTGAGAACTTATTCTCAGCGTTAAATAATATCAAAATCAACAAAAGAAACAGATTGACAGATGAAATAAGTAGCGCTTGCTTGGGCTTGAAGTGTACAAAATACCAACCTTCAATTGAAGATTTAGCCAACGAAATTCAGCAACAAAAAAGTCACTAATAGCGTGTTTTCACACAGTGCAGTTTTGGTGCAGTTTTAACTGCGCTCCAATTAAACTGCCTTTATTACCAGCAAGCTTCTTTCAGTTGTCTAAATTGTTCAGAAAGGTGTTTAACGTAATTAATCAATTACTGTGTTTGAGGTATTGTGGATTACAAACACACTAATTGATTACTCACTTTCCAAACAGTTTAGAGAAGTGAAAGAAGCTTGATGTTAATAAAGGCAGATAATTGGAGCGCAGTTAAAACTGCACCAAAACTGCACTTTCTGAAAGCACCCATAGGCAGGTTAGTTAAAGAATTCCGAGTCCCCCTCACTTATCTTAGTTCACGGAACCCCGCACAAGTTAAGTAATATTAAGACCAACAAAAGAAACCGACTGACGGATGAACAAAGAAGTCACTAAGCAGGTAAGTAATAATTAGTTTTTGGTTTATTAAATACAGTTATATACAGTATTACAATTATACATTTTTGCTATTTAAAATATAAATATTGCGAAATTATTTATTTTTTTTCACGAAGTGACACACTTCCCGAGTTATGCTTGGTTTTTTGGTGAATTATGACACACCAAGCTCAAAAGGTTGCTCATCAATGTTCTAGGGACTGGTGATGAAATTAAAAGAGACCTAGTAGAGACCATCAAGAAATACACACTTTTGGAGTGCTGCACAGTCAGAAACATTTCCCCAAGAGACAAACCTTCAGGCATCTTAGAACTGTATGCACAAGTTCAATATGCTTAGTGGTTCATCCTCAGGGGCCATAAACATCATGGTTTAAACTTCAGTCATATAATATATTGGCATACCATTAAGAGGATATTCAAGTGTAAACCCTAGCATGCCCAGAGCATAGCCATAGACTTTCATAGATTAAGTATAGGCTACTTATGACATCATATAGTCTGTTATACACTAATATGTGTTTTATTTTCAGGACAGAAAAGCATTGTTGCTCATTTCTTTACTTTCACAAAGAAGAGTTAAGCTAGAGTTATATCAGAGAAGTAGTCACATCATGTCAAAGAAAAGTGTAGATAAGCTCTGACTGAAATTTAAAAAAATTCTGAGTTATAACAGCATAACAAACCTAAAATTTGGAAAATAAAAAGAACCTAGATAAGAAAGGATGATAGTTCTGGCAAGGTCAAAAAGCCAATCCCCAGATGGATATCCAGGTATAAACATTTAAACGCAGGAGAGGTAGAGAGACAAAAGAGAAACGGGAAGAAGGTAACAAGGGAATTGGGTGTGCAAATACTTTATGTTTAAGAAAAAAATATTAATCATTATCAAGACTGGCCCTCAGGAAAATACTTTTATGGTTAATAAGCTTTGTGATACTTTGCTTAACAACCATTTCACAGACTAGTTAGTTAATAATTTGACATTATTCATCCTAATATGTTCTGAACACTATCTAAACTATCTACTAACTAAATGAGACTAAGACTAGAGATGGGCGAATTGATTCTAACGAAGTGGAATTCGTTTAGAATTTCAGGGAAACTTCGGTTCGGAACGAAGTCGAACTGTGGGGTACTTCGGGTGAACGAAGTGTGCTTTTGATTTATAAATGGCTGCGAGCACATGCGCTACATGGGGCAAAGCACTCTGGGAGGAAGAAAGGGGAATAGCCTGCATGACATGCAGAGTGTGAAGCCCAAACAGAGACCGGCGGGATTCTGGACGTCACCCGCACTATATAAAATCCGGGCGCGACAACGGAGCTCACACTCCTCTCACTGTGCTCATCAGGGAAGGTGTTTTTCTGCCGCGGCTGATAGCTCTTACCTGAAGAATTGATTTTTATACAGCGATTTTTGTGGGGGGTCTCAGCTTGTTCCCCAGAGACTGGTTCTCTTAATGTTCTATTTCTAATTTTTTGGGTATTTGGATCTGAAATCCAGTGTTGCGTCCACTGCAGCTGCATATACATTCAATATCCAAGTGGGATCTAACCAATTCCTGTTGTATTCATTTAAAGAAAACAGCGTTTTTACAAAACAAATACCACTTCATTTTTGGCTGCTCAATTCTATTGCGAAAATTTACATCCAGGGGTTAATTAAGCGTTGTTTTGCTGTTGCTACCCCAAGAAACCCGTTTTTTTTCAAGCCAAAATATAAAATTTTTTCCCTGTACCAAATTCACCAAAAGGGTTTTAAAAAAAACCTGTTTTGTTTTTTTTAAAAACACAAAATTTTTAAACGCACATAAATAATTTTTCCGGCCATTTTGGGCCAATTTAACCCAAAGGGTTAAAGCTTTTTTCTGGGTTTTTGGGACCCAAAAAGGGGTTTTTTCAACAAAATATAAACTTCTGTACATTTTTAGAACAAAAAAGTATGTCAGACAGAGAGGGGCACTCTGCACCTGCGAGTGGGGTGGGACAAACATTCCGGCCCAGGGCGCAGCACAGCAAGGGGGACTCGCACAGGGGGACCGGGGGAGGCCACAACTTTTCCGTCATCTAGCGGCCGGTCTTTTTCAGCAACCCCGGGGTTTTGATTGGTTGACTGGTCTCCTCTTCCTCCCGATGACATCGACAACCCCAGCCAAGATCGGTGGGAACCTCAGACAATTAGTTTTGGGAAGGCCCGGGGAGCGGGTCCGGGGCCCCCCCCTTTTCCCCCCCCTGTCCCATCCCGGTTCCCTCCAGAGAATTTGTGGTCGGGGTCAGCGCCACTATATACGAGGGTGAACAATTTTAGGGGGCAGTCGCAGCTACTTGGCACAAGAAATGGGGGGCCAATATCGCCTGCTTCTTTCGTAGGCGGCAAAATATAGATGTGGAGGTGGCATGGGGGGTCATGTTGTGAGAGGGAGCCCCGGCAACCCAAAACCGGGGAGAGGGCAGCGTGACGAGAAACACAAATAGATATGTGTAGCCCCCCGCATTGGGGGCCGGGTGGGCAAGGGGTTTTATCAGTCAGGAAAGAGGGGTCAGCTTGGGCAGGGACAGAGCAGCCCGCAAGTGGGGCGGTGCCGTGAGCAGCAAATAAGGGGGTGAGGTGGGACAAGCGGCCACGGGTAAAAACCCCGCTTTGCAGTCCAAGAAAGTAGCAGAACAGGGGCAGCGAAGCGCCAGGCAAGGCAGCAGGCGGCCGAGTAATCACTCAGTGCGGAGCGTTGGCGGTAAAATCGATACTCGGCGGTGTGCAGTCTTTGCTTAAGACACCGAGCAACGGAGACCGAATACTGGGCTATATGTTAAAATCTGTGGGCAGAAAGTGAAGCGTGGCCAGGGAGCTAACGTTGGCACCACTCGTCCCTGCGTCAACACATGCAGCGTCACCCAAACTCGGTGGCTGGGAGAAACGTGGTATTGGCTCTGATGTGGTGGTCCATCCTGCCACCGCAGCCAACAGAGCAAGCTGCAGCGCCCAGTGGCATGCTATGCCATTGCAGCCGGTCAAGGCTCCCACCACCTCTGCAGACAGGTGCGTTTCTCTTTGACATTCATTTCTTTCCTGGTCCAGATGCTCGCTCCGCGCTACTCATGGGCCAGCCGCAGTCCTTCAGCAAAAAAAAAAGGCGATTGCAAAGAGACAACAGTATGCTCCAACCATCCTAAGTGCAGCCGCCTGACCAGTTGCTCCTGTCCTAGTTGTGGTACTGCTGTCCCTCCCTTTCCAATTGGTGACTCTGCACTGTTCAGAGAACTAATGGTTGTGCCGAGCCGGTCGAGATGGAGAGTTCCAAGCTGGTAAATTCTTTTCCAAAAAGGCAGTACCAGCACTTCATAAATATGTAGAACAGAAGGTGGGTTCAGTCTATTGAGCTTATCTGGTTTGTTCCAAGGTGCACGGCCGGAGGACGTCTGGGAGCTGTAACTACGGTTCAGGGCCAGTACATGTCCTTTACGGCCCACTGGAGTGATATGGCTTCCAGCCAGGCACACCACAATTGGACAGGAAGTAGACGCCGCTTTCTCCTCAACGTTGTCAAACTTAGTGTCTTGCACCTGCGCCAATGTCCGCTCCTCCTCCTCCACACCACACCCTCATCAGCCTCCACAAGTACTGCTCCATCAATACCACATGTGTTAGGGCACAGCGGTGTCACGCAGTTCTACACCTGGCTTGCCTCGGCGAACGAAGTCACACAGGGGAGGACTGCTCAGCCACTCATGCAGCAAGAAATCGAATGTGTGTGGTTTCTCCGCGCCACTGCATATCGGAACCATGGTGATGGGAAATGGGAGGAACATGGTGTTGTCCGGCTGCCACCGAGGAGGGTGGTCCATGTGCTGCACGCCCCCCCCCCCTCTCTTCTTCGCGCACGTGTTCAATCTGGTCGTGAAAGGTTCCTGGAAGTTCTTCCACCGATCTTCAGAACATTCTGAAAATGGCCAGGAAACTGTGCATGCACTTTATCCATTCGTACAAAGCCAGGAACACCCTCCTCGAGTTTGCATCGGCAGAAACAGATCCCCATCAACTTCTGATATGCGATGTTTCACCCGCTGGTATTCCAGCCTGCACTTGTTGGGACCGACTGTATGAACGAGAAAAATAATAGGGCCATTACGATTTTTTTGGATGATCCAGGAGACAGAAGTAATCCTGTGTTACTTGATGTCAAGCCAAGTGGCAGGCCTCATGTGTGACACCTGACGTTTGGTGTGGCCATTCGAGGAGGCGGGACGTTATTTGTCAGGGTGTCGCCAGGACTACGGGATGAATAAAATCATTCCACTGCTTCATGTCTGGGAAACAGATGCTGAAAAATCTGTCTGGGCAGGGGACTGAGACGTGGCGACTACATCTTGTGGCCACATGAGTCCGGTGGGACTGAAATGGGAGGAGGGGAGGGGACATTGGAGCAGAAAGGCATTGTCTGGTGAAATGAGTGATTTTATACCAGGTGACAAGCGAGGAGGAGGAGGAACGCAGTTGGAGGAGGTGGATGGAGTGGAGGTAAGACGAGGGGCAGATGACCCCAAGCCCTGTGGCAGTTACACAGTGGAAAATGGACGGCAGGGAAAGCCCCTGGAGTCACTTGTGCAGATGGCCCGCATGGCATGTTCATAGCACTGGCTAGTGACAGTCCGAATAGTCAGCATCCGGCAGGGGATGATTTCTGGCTCTCCACCCTATTGGACCCTCGCTCACCGGTCCAAAATGGGAGTCCTTTTTCCCAGCTATTGAGAGGGAAGGACAAAAAACTTAAATACTATAGGGAAAATCCTCCATAATTCAGTTGGCTGCTGGCCTATGTGTGACATCTATCCACTGGACAGGTCTGACCGGGGGGTTCCGCAGCGCTAACGTACTCCTGCCGCGGCTGTGGGGGAAGGTGGGGGGGGAGGAGCAGTATAGCTCCATCAGTAGTAACCTAAGTCTGGAGTCACTGATGAGTGCTTCTTACCCGCCTAGTGAGGAGGGCAGTCGCCATCAGCGCAGCAGCAGCAGGACCTGGAGCAGTCCCTGAACCAACGGTTGTGGCCTACTTGGACAGCACTCTGCCACCTCAGTCAGTTAGAAGGAATCCCACTGGGACTACTGGGCAGCCAAAACTGGATGTCGGTGTGTGGCCGCAACTTGCGAGTTTGCAGTGGAGAAGCTGTCCTGCCCGGCCAGTAGTGTGGCATCAGAGCGGGTGTTCTGGGCGGCGGGGCCAGCGTTACCCCAAGGAGAAACCGCTTGTCCACGGGAAATGTGGAACGACTGACTTTTGTCAAGATGAATGAGGCGTGGATAGCCAGGATTTCCACACACCAATGCCTTAGGCGTCAGTCTGGGTTCATCAAAACTACCTGCCTCAGCCACTATTCTGATGCGGCCACAGGCCTTGTTGCACACATCTGCCTGACAGTTTCTCATCAGCCTACCACCATCTTTACCAGGGACTGGTATTTGCCACCCACCTCCCACTCTGTCATTGTGCCACTCTATGACCTCATGCTTGCTGCTGCTGTTGCTGCTTCTGTGACATCCACACTGTGTCATTGTGCCACTGTCTGACCTCATGCTGCTGGCTGTGGCTTGCTGCATGTTCTCCACACTGTTTCATTGTGCCACTGCCTGACCATCATGCTGCTGCCGCCGTGACCTCCGCTCTCAGTCATTGTGCCGCTCTGTGGCTTCCTCCTGTTTGCCACCTCCAGATTTCATTGTGCCACTGCCTGAATTCATGCTGTGCTGTCGTGACCTCCACACTTGTGTGATTGTGCCCACTCTGTGGCCTAATACAGTTTTGCCGCATCAGAATGTCATTGGTGCCACTGTTTCTGATCTCATGCTGCTGCTGTCTGTGACCTCCACACTGATATTTCATTGTGCCACCTCTGTGGCCTAATACTGTTTTAGGCCGCACGTCAGAAATGTTCATTGTGCCACTGCCTGATCTCCATACTGCTGCCGCCGTGACTCCACACTGTGTGATATGTGCCATCTGTGGCCTAATACTGTTTTGCCCGCCTCCAGAATGTCATTGTGCCACTGACTGATCTCATTATGCATGCCGCGTGACCTCCCACACTGTGTCATTGTGCCACTCTGTGGCCTAATTTACTGTTTGCCGCCTCCAGGAATGTCATGTGCCATGCCTGATCTCATACTGCTGCCGCCGTGACCTCCAACTGTGTGATTGTGCCACTCTGTGGGCCTAATACTGTTTTGCCGCCTCCAGAAATGTCATTGTGCCCACTGCCTGATCTCCATGCTGTGCTGTCGTGACTCCCACACTGTATCATTGTGCCACTCTTGGCCTAATACTGTTTTGCCGCCTCCAGAATGTCCATTGTGCCACATGCCTGATCTCATGCTGCTGCATTCGTGACCTCCACCACTGTATCATTGTGCCACTTGTGGCCTAATACTGTTTTGCGCCTCCAGATGTCTTGTGCCACTTGCCTGATCTCATGCTGCTGCTTGTCGGTGACCTCCACACATGTGTGATTGTGCCATTCTGTGGGCTTCTCCTGTTTTGCCCCCTCCAGAATGTCATTGTGTCACTTGCTGACCTCATGCTGCTGCCGCCGTGAACCTCCGCTATCAGTCGTGAGAGGATGCCACTCTGTGCTTCCTCGTGTTTTGCCCACCTCCTAGATTGTCATTGTGCCACTGCCTTGACTCATGCTGCTGTGGCTGCCGCCGTCACCTCCACACTCCTGTACTTAATGTTACCACCTGAGCTCGTCAGCTTGTTTTTTTCCAGCTTTGTCGCTGGCATGACTTATCAGGTACATTCCGCTTGAGTTTTTTGGTCAGTTTTTGCCCTCTTAAGTGCCCAGGGAATTTTATAGTGGAAGCGATTCTAAGAGCGGCGGCCAGTCATCTGCGTGTCTATAAAGCTACAACATTGTATTAGACCAACAAGCTCCCTCTGCAATATTTAAGCATGGCTCAACGTTCTACAGCACCCTGCAGGCTCTGTGCAGCTGGGAAATAAGATGTTTTTTTAAACGCGATTCGTGCCGAAGTATTGGAACGAAACGAATTTTTGTCGGAAATCGGCGAAGTGACCGAATTCGGAATTTTTGAGAAATTCGCCCATCTCTAACTATGACTATGAACTCTTAGTTTATAGCCAATTTGGCCACCAGAAAAATGAAACAAATTAACTTCATAATACCTTCAGGTATATTCCTTATTGGTAGAGATTGTTCAGAGTTTATTGAGAGATTGGCTCCATTAACCAGAAGTATAGTAAGGCCAGGACAAATGGTGCCTCCTTATCACTGCTTGGAAATACCTGTCTCTAACCTGATGCACAGTGCCTGTCCCTGCACTTCTTACCTGGTAAAATGGGGAAAAACACAATTGTGCCTTTTTCTTTTGGTTTAGTTCAGTGTGTGGTATATATTACATATTACCTTTGTTCTGCAGGTCGGTGATTCCAAATATACCAGATGTATATATTTTTCACAATGTTTAGCTACTTTTAAAAAGTAAAAAAGTGTTTTTTGTAAATGTACTAAAAATTTAATAAAGGGCTATTTTTTGTGGGCTAAAGTGTAGTTTTTATTGGTTTCCTTTTCAGATACAGGCAGATTTTGATCACTATTTATTCCAATTTTTTTAAAGAAATTAAGTAGCCAAAAAACTGCAATTTTGGCACAGGATACATTTTTACGGTATTCACAGTAAGGTTATATATTAATAGATCCCAAATTTTATGGATGAGGCAATATTCTTCATTTTTTTTTTTTGTTTTTCTTTTTTTATTTGTAAATTGCGACAAAGGAAGTGTTTTGAACTTTTACTAATTTTATATTTTTTTTTAAAAATTTGTTTTTTTTTACTTGTATTTTTAGTAACTAACAGGCAGTTCCATAAACCTTGTCAGCCCATTTATACATCCTTGCGCTCCCTTCTTGTCTGACATGAGTTGGGTCTCTAAGTGGTTGCCAGCCTCTGCCTTACCCCTTTTTTTCCAGCCCCCAAGGTATTTTCCCAACCAGGTTTAAAAGGTTTGTATTTCGGGTGAAAGGGCGCAGCGGGGGGCCCCAAATTTCCCTTTTAATTTTGGGTTAATCATGGGATCCCCACAGAGAGTAGATTCCCTCCCGTCCCCCCTTGGGGGCAGGGGATAAAAAAAATTTTGGGGTGCGTTTTCTAAAACCCGGCGTTTTTTCGGCACAAACCGGGTTTTACGTCCCGCAAGGGGCCTTTGTTAAAATACCTAATACAAAAGGGCATAACCTTTCCCATGGTCCCCCTGCCCCCCTTTTCCCTTTGCCCAAGAAAATTTTCCAATTTAAATCCCCAATAATAATGTCTTTGGGGGACTTGTATGAAAACTATCTAGGTCAAAGACTTTCTTTGTTTCCCATTGAATAAATTTTTAAAGCCCCCCCTTTTCATTTTTTTCCCGAGCATTAATAAAATTTTGAAAGGGAACCCTTGATTGGTTGTTTGGGCAAAAAAGGGACCTTTTGGGGACATTTTTACCTCCAAACTTAGTGACGGGAATTTAATCCCCCTACACTATTATAAATTTAAAGATCAATATAAAAAGACTAATATTACCCCCATTCAGGGATTTTAGGGGGTAGATCCCAAGTTTTTAAAAACGGGCCCTTGCAAGCATCTTTTCCTTAAATAAAAGGGGGCCCAAATTAGTAGTAATTCCCAAGTGGCCCCCCACGGCTCTTCTAAACTGTATTTTTATCCCCAAATAAAAGTAAACCCCCCTATAGGGGTTTGTTTATTTGTTTTTCCCAAAGGCGGGGGCAGGACTGAATATTACCCCCTACCATTTGACCATATAGTATTTTTTCCAGTTTTTCCCGGGCCTCTGCCAAAAAACTGTATATTTTCTCCAATAGGGGATCATATAGTGGTAGATATTTGTTGGGGTTTCCCCGGTTTGCTGGGGGACTTGGAAATATTTCCCTGCACCAGGGGACCATATAGGGGTTTAATTCCAGTGTTAACAGGCCCCTGGCAGCCTGTATATTATCTCACACAGTGCCATGTATTTGGTGGGAATCTGGGTTGTTCACAGGCTTTGCGGGAAGAAATTTACCTCCCATAACGGTGCAATATAGGGGTAATTTAACCCAGTGTACACGGGTCCTTGAAAGGCCCTGTTTAATTTCCCTGCCCTTACAGGAAAACCATTATAGTGGTAAGTCCCAGGGTACTCCAGGCCTTCAACTTTTATATGTGTTTCCCGTGTTTTTAAAACCCCCTTCCCGACAGGGGAAAGTGGGATAAACCCTACGGGGAAAAAGGGAACCCCCCGCAAATTGGGTTTTATGCGTCCCCGGCCCCTGGCCCCCGATCGGGGCGGGCCCTTGCGGGCGAGCCCCGGCCCCCCAATCCCCCCGACATGGGCCCCCCAGGGGGTTTTTTAAAAAAAGGGCCCTTCTTTGCCCCAATAAACCCAAAGGCTGGAGTGAGCTTTGGCCCGGCGGGTTAAAAAACCCTTAGCTCGACGATCAATTAAGATGTCGGAGCTAAGTCGCAGGCAGGGGGGAGGGAGGAAACTGAAGATTACTAAAAGTTTAAATTTTCCCGGGGCCTCTGTGAGTCCGATGCCCAAATCCCATTGTGGGCATGGGAAATGACTTTTTTCATGGCGACCAGTACACAGGGGAAATTTATGTGCCCTGGTTTGGTTTTTAAAAAACACCCAATTGAAGATTGCTGTTAAAAACCCCCCTAGGGGGAAAAAGTAAAAAAAAAATTTGTAAACAAGTGAAAAAAAATTTTAAAAAAGTAAAAAAAATGTAAAAACAAAAAATTTAAAAATAAAAACACTTTACACTCGCCCTTTCCCTTTCAAGTCCCAAAACGCCCCAAAAAAAGCAAAAAAATAAATTTAAAGTACCCATTTTTGGGTTTTTTGCCGCATGCGTAAAAACCTATCTATAAATATTTTCATATTAATTAACCCGTACGGTGAATGTTGTTAAAAAAAATAAAAAAAAAAAAAAAAATAAGAATTGCAATTTTTGTTCATCCGCAGCACGTAAAATGGAATAACAAGCGACCCCAAAAAAACTATATAAATTCCAAATTTTTTATAAAATTAAAAGGGTCAATTTTAAACCCCGAAAAAAAAAAGGTCCTTAAAAAATTCTGTATAGGGAAAAAATTAAAAAGTTTTTTGGGGGCTCAGTAGACAGTGTTTCATAAAAATTTTTTTAAACCCCAAAAAAAAAACATTTTTTTTTTTAAGTGCTTCAACTTTAAAAAAACATAAAAAATTTGTGTAATTTTATCGACCACAGAGAAAAGCAAACCCTTTGTCAGGGGTTTACTGCACGTGGGGGGCGGGTTAAAAATAAAGGGAAAAACTGTTTTGTTTCCCAGTATTTTTTCAACCTCCCTTTTCCAAAAAAAAAAACGGAAAAATTTTTAAAACTTATTTTTTTTTTTCCAAAAAGTCTTGTCCCGAAAAAATTTCCCAATAAAAATGTCAACTCATCCGCAAAAAACAAGCCCCTAAACGCCCCGTACACGAAAAAAAAAAAAATGTAGGCTCTCAGCTATGCAAAAAGTGTTTTCCTTTTTGAATAAAAGTTTTTTTTTGTGAAAAAGCATAAAACATAAAAAAAAACAAATTTTGTATATGTGATCGTATTGCCCTGCTGAGTAAAGGAAGCATGTAATTTAAATGTTTTGTGCCGCTGAAAAATAAAAATAAAAAACACTATAGGAATGGTATTTTGTTCAAAATGCCCCACAATAACCTTAAAAAAAAGTGATCAAAGCGTCATTGCCCCCTAATGGTACTAATAAAAACGTCAATATCCTGCAAAAAAAAAGCCATAAACGCCCTATACAGAAAAATAAAAAAGTATGGTGTCAGAATGGGAACATAAAATCCTATTTTTTATGACTATTCCCAATGTGTAAAAATAATAAAACATAAAAAATAATTTAAATTTAATTAATTTTAATGTACCGACCCCCTAGTAAATTATCAGATTTTAACTGCCGGCGAAAACTGTAAAATTAAGCCAAAAAAAAAAATGACGGAAAAGCATTTTATCCCCCATTTTATGGCCAATGTTTAAAAAAACTATGGAACACTGTGCACCAAAATGCAAATTACCCCTAGATGGATCACTGAGGGGGTTGAATCCAAAATTGGGGGGTTTTTGGAAGGTTTTTATTTTTCTGGTATTTGGGGGCTTTGCAAAAGCGACATGGCCCCCCCAAAATCGGTTTAAAAAAACCCAAAAAGCGCTTCTTTTTCCCTTTTACCTCCCGCCCGCCCCCAAAAAAACAGTTTAAAACCCCCTGTAGGGTAACAAAAATTGGAAAAAAAATTTGGGGACAAAATTTTGGGTGCTTTTTTTCCAGGATTCCTTGTAAAAATGAAACATTTTCAGCTAAATTCGGTAAAAGTGAAACATTTTCAGCTAAAATCACAGATTGTTGGGAACATTTTTTTTTCATTTTCACAGCCTAACGATAAAAAAAAATGGGAAACCCCCTGTGGGGGAATATATCACTCACCCCCTGATATATTCCTTAAGGGGGTGTAGTTTTTCCCAAAATGGGTCTTTTTAGGGGGGTTTTTTTAAATTTTTGCACCTTAGGGATCTGCAAAACCCGAAAGGCACCTAAATAAAATGTAATGAAAATGGACCCCAGAGTCAGTAGGGTCCCCTACTTGGGGGTTGGGTTGAGCCCAAACGGCCTAGGCTCAATATGGGATATCCTAAAAAATGGCACAATTGGGGAATCAATATTAAGTTGCTTTTTTCCCGATTACATTTTCTGTGTTTTGTAAAATGGATAAAATTGAAAATCTGCAAGAAAAGTGAAATTTTGAAATTTCACCTCCACTTTGCTTTAATTCCTGTGAATCACCTAATGTGTTAATAAACTTCCTAAATGCTGTTTTGAACATTTTAACGGGTGTAGTTTCTTAGATGAAGTCATTTATGGGGTATCTAACATACAGGCCAATCAAAATCACATTAAAACTGGACTGGTCCCTAAAAAAAGTATATAGCAAATTTTCTTGAAAATTGTAAAATTACTACACAATTTCTAAGCCCCCTAACATCGTTTTAAAAAAAAGAAATTTAAAAAAATTATGCCAATCTACAGTAGTCATATGGCAGATGCGAGTTATAAACTATTTAGAGTGGAATAACTATCTGTCTTACATGCGGAAATTTTTGAAGTTTGAAAATGGTAAATTTTTTAAATTTTTCACGATGCTTTGATTTTTTTCCCAAATAAACAAGGACTATTTGGACCAAAATTTCTTACTATCTTCAAGCACAATGTGTCACGAGAAAACAATCTCTGAATCACATGGATAGGTTAAAGAGTCAAAAAGTTATTCTCACATAAAGTGACAGATGCCAGATTTAAACAATAGGGCTCTGTCAGAGAGGACAAAATTGGCTCCGGCATTAAGGGGTTAAATCCAAGAACTCACAAGTGACATCTTCTTTGAGTTGTTCACTTTCCCTTTTCTTCTGGATCCGGTCCAGAACGCCATGATGATTTCTCCTGGCAATCACTCATCCCTGCAAAAGTGAGGATCCTAATAAAAAAGGATCCTCTCTTTTACAGCACTTCCCTCCCTGACCCCCACCACGTTACAAACTTCCCAGGGTTGGGAGAGTGGGTCACAGCTTAGAGGCACTTTCTCCTAGGGTGGTGGTGGTAGAGGACTAACACCATGGAGAATGTGCTGTGGCCATGGCCGGTAGATGTCAGAATCATATTGTGTGGTCCGTACTCCTAGGTAGGTAGGTTGGTAGGTCCCAGGTAGATAAATAGGTAGGCCAAAGGTATGTTGGTATATCCCAGGTAGGTAGGCCTCAGGTAGGAAGGTTGGTAGGCCCTAGGTAGGTGGGCCCCAAGTAGGTATAAAGGTAGGCCCCAATTAGGTAGGTAAATAGGCCCCAGATAGGTAGGCCAGAGGTAGGTAGGCCACAGGTAGGTTATCTCCAGGTAGGCAGGTAGATAGGCCCCAGGCAGGTAGGCCCCAAATAGATATGTAGGTAGGACCAAGTAAGTTAGGTAGACAGGCGGCACGATGATGTGTCGTCAACGCGGCGGCCACGGGAGGACTAGTGGGCGATGGCTGGTAGGCTTTAGGCCTAGAGTATTAGGCTTAATAGGCTGAATAGTGGGCAGGACTCTGCTACACTAACTGCTTTAACTGTTTGTGGATCCTGAGGAAACACAAACAGTTACATATACCGTGCAGTCCCGGGGATCAAGGACATTTGCCCTCTATCCATGGGACCTGCCTCTGAATGCTCTGGACAGATAGCTTTGGCATTCTGAGACGAATCATTGTTACTAAAAAAAAAATAAACTCCTACAATATAGTTAAATAGTTACATATTTAGTACGGTTGAAACAAGACACGTGTCCATCAAGTTCAACCAAGGGTGGGGAAAATGTGGATGAAGGGAGAGAGACAAGGACATTAAGCACAGCATTACCACTGGTTAATGTCCTTGAACCGAAAAAGGAAAGAACCAACTGCCCCATGGAGCCCCTACTCGCCCCAAGCCCTCCAAAAGGGATCCAGAATTTTAATAGTAGTAGCATTAATTTTCTTTAGTTACAGGTGGGTACCAAGCCCTTCTTAAACACCCCATTTTCCTGCATTTCCCAGCTCCTCGGCAGGTTTTCCCCAAAATTCACAGTTCTTATAGGAAGAATGCTCTTCCCTCTGGAGTTGAATCCTTTTTTTCTTTGTCGAAGGAAACCCCCTTTCTTTTGGGGGGCTTCATTGAAATAATTTTTTCCCCTTACTTTTTGTAGGGATATTTTTATTTTAAAATTTAAAATTAATCATGCCCCCCCGAAGCTGCCCTTTTCTCAAGACAAAATAAGTTAAATTTACTAATCTTCATAACAAAAAAGCCCCCATTCCCTTATAAGTTTGGTTCTCTCTTTGTACTGTTCTAGCTCCATTACTCATTCTATTAAATGGGGCCGAATAAACCCATACTCACATTTTTTCTAAGTGAGTCGCACCAATGTTTGTACGGGGGTAAAATTTACTCCTTTTCCGCGAGTCCATCCTTTTTAATACCGACAATATCTTACCTCCCCTGGGAGTGATGACATTGCATGTTTTTTTTGTAGTCTAAAAATTACAAAACGCCCAATTTTTCTAACAAGGTTTCCCCCAATTTTTTTCCCCCTAGGACGTATATGCCGTAGATTATTTCTAAGATGCGAACTTTACATTTACCCAAATTTGACCCCAAGTGGATCCCCAAGCACTCAGGGTCCAGGTCTGTTGCAATTTATGGTATTTTCCATAGACTCATACTTGGTGTCTCGAAAAAAGAAACCTTTGATTGACCCTTCCATTTCGTTAATAAATACTTTAAAAAAAAAAGAGGGGCCCCAATATGAGCCCTGCGGCCACCACTCCAACCGGGGAAACCCACTCAGATACGAGTCATTCCCCAACCCTTTACATCCATCAGCATTTTTTAATCCAATTCCACAGTTATTTTAAACCCCCAAATGGTTTCTAATTTACCTAACAAAGTTAGCAACAGTGCAAAGGCCTTTGAAAATCTAAAAAACAATTCCCGGCCCCGTACCAACCTTACTACTCTTCTAAAACAGATCAGATGGTCTGACACTTCGCCCTACTAATCCTGTGCCATCCTAAAAAAAATTGTATTTGTTAACATACCCCGTTTTTAGTTTTTTTATGGCCCCTTAAAAACATTTTTCCCACAACAGATTTAAACTTATGGGCTATAATTTTCCTGGGGAAGACTTGGGCTTTTTAGAAGATGGGAACAATTCCCCTTTTTCCCGCTCCCCGGTACTATACCGTCACCAAGGGGAACTTAAAATATCATATAAGGGGCACAGAGTAACCCAGCAGCCTTTAAGAACCTTGGGTGATGCTTTCGGCCCGGACCTTTTTCCATTTATTTATTAAAATTGGCTTTTACTTTTTCTACAAATGGCCCAAAAATTATAGCGATGGTATAACGTACTGGGACCACCTACACCTGCACTTGGCCCCCCCGCATCAAAATACTTTCTCATTGATTTTAAAACTGAGCGGAAAAAACCCATTTTTAGTACTCTGCCTTCTCTTGGTCACCGTGACCACCCCCCATCACTTGCCCGACTTTTCTTTTTGGGATTTTTATGCTTTTAAAAAAATTTCTTGGGGGTTTTTTTTGTGCCCCTTTGGGCCCCCTGCCTTTTCATTTTGAATTTTAGCGGTTTTTCACTTTTTTTTAGATTTTATTAAGCTTTCTGAATTTTCAAAGGCTGATCCCACCCCCCATTTTTTTTTAAAAGCCCTTTTTTATTGTTTATTGCCTCTTAACAGAAGGTAGAAGCCATTTGGTTTTTTTTTATCCCTAACTTGTTCCATAGGAATAAATTTTTTTCAATAAAAATTTCCCCCCAAATTTTTTTAAAGCTCCCCCCCTTGGCTTTATATCACTTTTTGCTAATAGCTGCTCCCGTTAGGGCCGTAAGGTCCCCTCAATAAGGAAATTTGGCCCTTTTTAAATTAAATGTTTTTGCCTTCCCGTCTGTTTTTCTTTTTTCCAATTTTTCACTAAAATGAATTAATTGTGGGCATGTTTCCAAGTTTTCAGAAACCCTGACCGCTCCGACAAGTTCTGCTTTGTTTGAAAGTCCCCAAACCAACGAGCATCCTTCTAGTGGGTTCCCCCACAAACTGCCCCCCAAAAAAATTTTCCCCTAACAATTTTAGGAACTTCCTTTCCTTTTTAGGCGATGCAGAACTGTGACCCCAGTTTAAAGCCTGGGTAATTAAAAGTCACCCCTTATTCCACTGTACCTGCCTGTGCTGCCCCACCTTTGATTTGAACCCTTTTTTTATCTCCCCCATGGTTCGGGGGGTTGAGATTACACCAAAAATAATTTTTCTGCAAAACCCCCCCCTTTTATTTCCACCCAAATGTTTCCCCCATCATTACATTCCCCCTGTTTTACCCTTTTTACATTTGCCTTATATCCCCCCTTACTACAGACACACTCCCCCCCCCCTCCTGTTCCTCTGTCTTTTTAAATGATTTAAAACCTTGAATTTTTTCCCAATCATGCAGGGGTCCCGCCCTGGTTTCAGCAATAAAGACCCAAAATATACTATTTTGGTAAATTATGCCAACCATTAAAAAAAGTAACCACAATGTATATCGTTGTACACAGGTTGGTGACATATTTAAGCATTGGTACTTTATATGGAGAAAACTGTTTATATAGGGTTGCAGAAATCTAATTTATTAATGAAGTTACTTTTATGACTAATAAAAAACTTTTCTGAGCGGGTCGTTCATTCCCCCTTCCCTTCTCCATCCGCCCAGCCCGCCAGATACTTCTCCGGCCCGACTCGTCTCTGCAAAAAATTTACCCCACAAAACATTTTTGAAATAACTCCCTTCCTAAGGGGGGTTTAAAAGGGAAAATGATGATCCCTGCTGTGGAGTCACTTTATTTTTCCTTTATAACCCCCTTTAGGTAAAAAATGTGCAATGCCAACAAAATTTGTCCCACTTTTTGTGAAAAAAAATCAACTCAGTACTTAGTGTCCCAGCCAATATGGTTAAACTTCATAACCCCTCGTTTTTCACATTAAAAAGAAGTATTTTCGTTTTTAAATAAAAAAATTTTAAAAAGGGGGTTTTGTCCAAAAAACCTGAAAAAATTGGCCTTTAAGTAAGGAGCATTGCAGGGAAAAATTATTGAAAAAATCACAAATAGCAAAAATTAAAAACTCGATTATCCCTTTTTTGACTACATATGACAAACACTCTAATTGATCAGGGAAAAAAACCCTACATGAAATGGGTATTTTTGCGTCTGTCCAAAGTACAAAATCTTTTTAAAGATAGACCCCGTACTATTTAAAAAGGGTAAATCAATGGGGAAGTTAGTAAAATTTAACCAAAACCCCCCAGAAAAACAAAAAAAAAAAACGGGTCAGCAAAAATGTGGCCCTTTTTTTGTCTGTCGTAAAATTTTTCCGCAAATTCGTGGTACAATACATTTCACCCATGCAGGTGAAAAGGTTTTTTCAAGGATATTACACTTTTTGGGCTAACTTTGATATCCTTATAAAATGCCCCTGTGGAAGTGTTTATTTGGACAGACTTCCGGAGCAATAAAAATTGAAAAGGAGAGCACAAATCACTTAAAAAAATTTTACAAAAAACTTACATTTTTAGTGAACCCAAAAGATGGACTAAAAAAAAGATGGGGAGGCCCCTCTGGGAAAGGATTTCCATGAGTTAGCATACGGTATGTCTGGATGGTGCGTCTGGAAAAGGCACGCCAAAGATTAATTTTTTTAAAAGCAAATTATTGTAAGTGGACGTATTGGATCATAAATTAAAAACTTTGGGTTTCCCCAAAGGCTGAAAAAAAAAATACTCGTTTCAAATGTTTCTTATAGTTAGGATGTTGTTAGGGTTAAAATGGCAAGTGTTTTTAATAAGGATTAGTGTAAAGTTTGAGTGAACAAGGGGTATTTTGGTTCCAATTGTTAAGGGTTAAATAAACTGTTGTGTTGATTGTGAATGCATTCGGGGAATGTGCCGCAGTGCGCATCCCCTGAAGAAGAAAAAAAGTGGTTTTCGAAACGTGGGCAGCGGTAGCAGCTGGGTTTTGGGGCTCACCACTCTCAGCTAAAAACTGAAGATACATTTTTTTTGAGATGTGAAACTACGAGGTTATGAATTTTAAAACCATATTGGCGGGACAGCTAAGTATGTGTTTGTTATTCAAACAGTGACTATATTGTATGTTGGCATTGCAGCTTTTTACAAACATTGTGCAATTTAATGAAGAGTAAAGAACCTGAAAAAAATTATTTTGTTTTACGTTTGTTTGATGAAAGTATGCTTCCCAGGAGGTGAGGAATATTGTTATGAGTAATTTTGTCGTACTTAACCTTTTTTTGGCCAAAGTATGAGTGGTTAAAATTTTATTTTCTCCTCATTTTGGTCCCCTGTTTCCCCCAAATAAGAAAACCCCAAAAAATAAGATGGAAATTTTTTCAAGCTTAAAAATTAAGGCCCTTCCCCTAAAAAATACGACTAGCGGCAGTCATTGCTACAGCTCCCCTCACCTACATTGCATTGAATTCTTTGGATTGGTTTTTATTGTGTGGGGGTACCCCGAACAAGAGGTGCTCATTTTGGGGAAATGCTGTTGTATACAGAGAGTTTGGGGCAATGATTCTAAAAGAAATTGAGCACAAAAAAATTTACCATGAAATTCGGGTTTGGGAGTTATAATGATGTTCCAGAAAATGATGATGTCTGAATAAATGTTGCTTTTTGTTCATAAATACTAGGATTGGTAAATAGATTGTTGTACATGGAAATAGAGCCACAAGATATTCTTGATGGAATTCAGAGTTTGGCTGGTTATGCTGATGTTTTAATGATATGACTACAGTATATTAATAAATATGAATTTTTTTGTTCAACACTAAATGTGAATTCTTGTTCATGGAATAAATCTGAATCCTTGTTCATGGAAAAATATAAGACATCCCCTGAAAACAAGACCTAGCGCGTCTCTAGGACTAAAAAATAATATTAGACACTGTCTTTTTTGGGGGGAATTAGGGTAGGTATACATGTCATATGTCCCCCAGTAGGTAGGTATAAAGTTTGTGTCCCCCAGAAGGCAGATATATAGGTAATAGAGTCCCCCAGTAGGTATATAGATAATAGGTCCCTCAGTAGGTATATGGATAATAGGGTATCTAGTGTCCCCCAGTCTGTATATAGGAAACAGGGTCCCCCAGTAGGTATATAGATAACAGGGTCCCCAAGTCAGTATATAGGTAATAGTGTCCCCAGTCTGTAGATAGCTAAAAGGGTCCCCCAGTCTGTAGATAGGTAATAGGGTTCCCAGTATAGATAGGTAGGTAATAGAGCTCCCAGTATATATAGGTAGGTAATAGGGCATATTAAAAATAAAAATTAACAGTTCTCACATTTCCCCTGCTCCCTGAAGCTCTCGCTGTTCTCTGTCTTCAGAGTACTCTGCGGAGCAGGGTACACTCATGCTCTGCTCTGCAGAAGTCTTCAACTGTATGTACATCCAGAGGACATACATACAGTTGAAGAGACCGTTGGCGGGGTTCGGGGCACCTGCAGTTTGATCCGGGGCACAAGCCTACCGACGCCCCTGCTGCTAGTACAGTATAAGGTGGCACATGCAGATCATAAACCTACAAATGTAGCAAAGTTCAACTTCACAATTAACATACTATATTACTGTGGCACAGAAGGGTCTCAACTTCATCAAAGTTTTTCAATGGCTATTATGTCATCTTAGTTTAAATAGCACAGTAAGATATCACTGCCAAATAAACTTTGCTTCATCCATGCAAATTTTTTGGCCATTCCCACCAGACATTGTCATAAGCAGGGACGGTAGGTCCATAAGGTCACCATGAGAGACGGTAATAATCCCCTACAACACAGCCCGCCGCAAAGCAGTAAGGACTTTTAGGAACTCAGGTTGCAACCCCTGACGTGGCATTGACGGGGAGGTGCTGAGGTACAGAAGGAACAGGTAAAGGTGTAGTCAGGTCACAGGCGGTTTACTTGTAAACAGGTCAGGAGTAGCCAAAGGTCGATACCAGAAGACACAGACAGAATTGCTTACTAAGTGCACCAGAAAATACCAACATACTATTACCAGGCTGAGGGATGGTGCTCATTTAAATATCTGTTGATGGCAGAGGATAGGCTTAGGGAAACTGAGAGGTAAGCGCTTGTCCTTTAAATTGCTGAGATGAAGTGCATCTGAAGGAGATTTGGCAGCAGGAATAGAGGAGACACACAGAGGGACAAAGAGGGGACGATGCCGTCCGACGCGGCTGCAATGTACTCGGGCACAACTGCTGCTCTGCACATGGACCATGGCGCAACTTGTTACAGAACCCCCTCTCTTAGGTCGTGAACTTAACTGTGGATAAGTTCAGGACCATTTAAATTTTCCACTGGTTTCCAGGACTTCTCTTAAGATCACAGCCCTTACAATCTATAAGATAGGGCAAACTGCATTTTTTGCGTTTGACATCTAATATCTCTTCGACTTCAAAGATCTCTTCTCAACAAGCTTTGCTGGGGATAAAACTGGCTTCCTAGAGAAGCGGTTGAGGCTCACTGGCTTCAGGAGGGACACACATGCATTTGAGATATGCAGGGAGTAGGGACATAACTCAGGGGTCCTCAACCTACGGCCCGCGGGCCGCATGCGGCCCGCCGAGGATTTTTATCCGGCCCGCCGCTGCCACCTGCGGCATCGGCGGTGGCAGCGGCAGAGCCGCAGTCCTCTGAGTTACTGTGCGCTCTGGCCCCTGCTGTCGCGCTGCCTCACATCACTTGTCACCGGCCACAGCACCTCCCATATGATGGGAGGTGGCGTGGGCGGTGACAGGTAATATGAAAGCCATTGCGAGCCAGGCGACAGCAGGGGCCAGCTTCGGGGGGCGGACACTCTGCAGCGCAAGGGAGGTGCTTGAGGGCGGACATTTACAATATATGGGAGGTGCCTGTGAGTGGCAGAGGGCGGACACTGTGCAATGTATACGCAGAATGTCCGCCCTCTGCCACTCACAGACACCTCCTATATATTGTAAATGTCCACCCTCAGGCACCTCCCGTCAGCTGCACAGTGTCCCCCACCCACAGTAGTCCCCGGCGATGCCGCTATCACCCGCCGCCGATCGTTAGGGTCCTAAGTCGACACCGATCACTAAGGTACTGGCTTAGGACCTTAGCGATCGGTGATGGCAGCGGCGCCGGGACTAACTGTATGTGCGTCTGCCGGACGCACATACAGATGCTTCTGCGGAGAGCAGGGGCTCTCCGCTCCTGCAGAGTACTCTGGTGAGGTGCAGGAAGGATGCGCCTCACTAGAGTCCACAGCACGGGCGGCATCAGCGTCATCACGCTGCGGCGCGGCCTGGTGACGTCACGCCGCCCGAAGAAGAAGCCAGGAGCAGCGACAGCGGCGGGGAGCCAGGTAAGTGAGTGATGTCAGTTTTTTATTTTTAATTATCTCTACACCTGCTGGGGGCCTAATTCTACCTATGTCTGCTGGGGGCCTAAATGTACCTACACCTGCTGGGGGCCTAATTCTACCTACACCTGCTCGGGGCCTAATTCTACCTACACCTGCTGGGGGCGTAATTCTACCTACACCTGCTGGGGGCCCTAATTCTACCTACAGACCTGCTGGGGGTCCTAATTCTACGGACAGACCTTGTGGGGGACCTAATTATACATACAGACCTGCTCGGGGGCCTAATTCTACCTACAGACCTGCTGGGGGCCCTAATTCTACCTACAGACCTGCTGGAGGCCCTCTACCTACGACCTGCTGGGGGCCCTAATTCTACCTACAGACCTGCTGGGGGCCCTAATTCTACCTACAGACCTGCTGGTGGCCCTTAATCTACCTACAGACCTGCTGGGGGTCCTAATTCTACCTACAGACCTGCTGGGGGACCTAATTCTACCTACACAGGGTGGGGGCGCTAATTCTAGCTACAGACCTGGGGGGGGGCCTAAGTCTACCGACAGACCTGCTGGGGGCCCTAATTCTACCTACAGACCTGCTGGGGGTCCTAATTCTACCTACAGACCTGCTAGGGGCCCTAATTCTACCTATAGACCTGCTGGGGGCCCTAATTCTACCTACAGACCTGCTGGGGGCCCTAAATCTACCTACAGACCTGCTGGGGGCCCTAAATCTACCTACAGACCTGCTGGGGGTCCTAATTCTACCTACAGACCTGCTGGGGTCCTAATTCTACCTACAGACCTGCTGGGGTCCTAATTCAACCAACAGACCTGCTGGGGGCCTAATTCTACCTACAGACCTGCTGGGGGTCCTAATTTACCTACAGACCTGCTGGGGGTCCTAATTCTACCTACAGACCTGCTGGGGGTCCTATTCTACCTACAGAGCTGCTAGGGGCCCTAATTCTACCATATAGACCGGCTGGGGCCCTAATTCTACTACAGACCTGCTGGGGGCCCTAAATCTACCTACAGACCTGCTGGGGCCCTAAATCTACCTACAGACCTGCTGGGGGCCCTAATTCTACCTGCAGACCTGCTGGGGCCCTAAATCTAGCTACAGACCTGCTGGGGGCCATAATTCTACCTACAGACCTGCTGGGGGTCCTAATTCTACCTACAGACCTGCTGGGGGTCCTAATTCTACCTACAGACCTGCTGGGGGTCCTAATTCTACCTACAGACCTGCTGGGGTCCTAATTCTACCTACACGTGCTGGGGAACTAAATCTACCTACAGACCTGCTGGGGGACCTAATTCTACCTACAGACCTGCTGGGGGCCTAATTCTACCTACAGACCTGCTGGGGGCCCTAATTCTACCTACAGACCTGCTGGAGGCCCTAAATCTACCTACAGACCTGCTGGGGGACCTAAATTCAATAATAAATTGGGTATCACTGTAATTGTATCGACCCACTAAGTAAAACTTTTTTTTTAAACTATATTCCGGCCCTCCGATGGTCTGAGGGACCGTGAACTGGCCCCCGGTCTAAAAAGTTTGAGGACCCCTGACATAACTAGAGAAGCCTGGGCCCTATAGCAAAGTTTTGGATGGGGTCCGCTGTCATGCACCCCCCACCTCTGCTCCCTCCCACCATCACAAACATTTACTGAGACTTCTTAATAAATCATGCAGTTACTAGATAATATCTCACCATACATACTGTATCACCATCATACAGCTACCAAACAAATCCCACTATATCAAGACCAACATTACCAAACATTAGCAATTAGGACATGACCACAAATTATCACCATATAGTGACTAAATAATACTGTATAAAAATCAGTATACAACGACTAATATTACCACCATAGAGTGACCATACAGTGGTAGATACCAGTTTACAAGGTCTCTGCTGACATAAGTGATTACAGTGCAGTTACATCTTGTGACTCACAGGTGATGTTTCTGTGATGAGTCGATGACTTTCCCTTTTGTTCAGCATCCGGTCCAGGCTGCCATGATGACTTCTCCTGGCCACCACTCGTCCCTGCAGATTTAAACACAATATCTTAGAATCCTCACTTTTCTGCCATCTCTTTCACTGTCCCCCACCTCTGTACAAACTTCCCAGCGGTGGTAGAGCGGGTACAGGCCATAGCTTAGAGGCACAGTCTCCTAGAGGGGAGGAACAGAGGATTTTCCCCCCTGAAGATTATGTTACAGTTATGGCCTGTACCCCTCAGAATAACATTACCAGGTAGGTAGACCCCATTAGTTAGTTTGGCAGACTCCAGGTAGGTAGGTAGGCTTTAGTTAGGCCACAGGACGTAGATAGGTCCCAGTTAGGTAGGCTACAGGTAGGTAGGTATATTGGCCATAGGTAGGCAGCAGTTAGGGTCCACTTAGGTACTCAGCCCCAGGTAGCTAAGTAGGCTGTTGCTAGGCCACAGGTAGCTAGATAGGCAGTAGGTGGGCCACAGGTAGGCCAACATAAATATGTACATAGCCTATAGGTGGGGTCCAAACAGGTAGGTATATAGGCTATAGCGTGGAAACATACGTAGGTATGTAGGCTATATGGGGCCCCACATAGGTAGGCGTGCTTTAGGTAGGCTATAGGTGGGCCCCACATAGGTAAGTAGGTGGGCCCCACATAGGTAGGTAGATAGGCTATAGGTGGGGCCACCTAGGTAGATAGGCTATAGGTGGACCCCACATAGGTAGGTAGGTATGCAGGCTATAGGGAATCCCACATAGGTAGGTTTTTAGGCTATAGGTGGCATCCACATAGGTGGAAAGGCTTTAGGTAGGCTATAGGGGATCCCACATGGGTAGACAGGCTTAGAGGTAGGTTATAGGGGGCCCCATATAGGAAGGCAGGTTTACGGGTAGGCTTTAGGGGCCCCATTTAGGTAGGCAGGCTTAGGAGTAGGTTATATGGGGTGCAATATAGATAGGCAGTCTTAGAGGTAGAGTATATGGGGTCCCATATACAGTAGGTAGGCAGGCTTAGAGGTAGGCTATAGAGGCCCAATATATACTATGGACATGGGCCCCATAGCAGTTGCTACGTCTTCTACCCCGGTAGTTCCGCCCCTAGCAGGGAGCTAGGTAGTTGCAGCTTGCAACACACAGGGTTCATTTACCAGATAACAGAAAAGAGGCCTAGTAAACAAGGAGCAAGCTTGAAACAGAAATTTGTGACAAATATTCTTCGAGGAGTGTCAGACTTTGTCTACAGGGTGGAAGACAGATGGAGGTCTTGTCTGCCTGTGCTTGAGTTGAGTGGCAGTCTGTAGAAGGGACTGGCGAACATCCCTTCTGGAAGTCTTGGAGATGAGAGTTCACTGCAAGAATGTCAGAGGTGGTAGGAAGAGGCAGGGGGAGCCAAGGATGAAGGGAAGGAGACTTTTCCATGGATTCTCCCTTGTGATTATTATATGAAAACTCTGCCCAGTATAACAGGTCTGCTCAGTTATCTTGACATGGGCATACAAAACTCCATAGGTAGCTGCCCACAATCTGGTTAACATGATCCACTTGCCCATTAGTCTCTGGATGGTATGCAGAGGAAAAGTCTAAGTTGATTTGTATCTGGGCGTGTAGAATTCTCCAGAACCTATATGTAAACTGGACTCCCCGATCAGACACAATATACAATGGTAGTCAATGCAAACACAACATGTGCTTGATAAAGTGGTTGAATAACTGAGCTGCGTATGGCAAATTGGGTAATGGGATGAAGAATGCCATATTTGATAAACGATGGACTGTGACCCAGATCATTAGGTACAGGCAGCAGAGGAGGGAAGGTCTGTTATGCAGTCCATGGCAATATGCATCCAGGGTGTCTCCGGTATCAGTAACAGTTGCCGAAAGCCAGTAGATCTTTGTCAGGATACTTTACTTTGAGCACAAACAGAATAAAAGCGGACACAAAATCTCTGACATCTTGAGACACAGAAAGACTGGAAACCTGTTGGGTAGACTTGCGGATTCCACAATGGCTGGTCACCTTAGAGGAGTGACCCCAGGAAAGGATTTGCCTCCTCAGCGCAGGACGAACAAAAGTTTTGCCCTGAGGAATCTCACAAAGTCGAATGGGAGCAGCCAAGATAAGACATTCAGGAGCAATAACATGTTGAGGTTCTCAAGTATGGTAGGTAACATCAGAGAATCTGGATAATGCATATGCCTAAAGGTTTGTTTCTGCTGGCCTGAAATGCAAAAGAAAATCAAAACAAAAAAGGAAGGGAGACCATCAGGCTTGGCGATTATTCAACCACATAAATGGTGACAGGGTGCTGAGCTCCTTCCAGCAGCTGACCCCATTCTTCATGTACCAATTTAATGGCCAGCAGCTCACAGTCTCCAAATGGAGTAATTTCTCTCAGTTGGGAAGAAGGTTTTACAGAAGAAGCAACAAGTGACATTCTTGACATTAGCATTCTTCTGTAGTAGAACTGCTCCAGCACCCACAAAGTATGCATCAACTTTAAAGAAGAAGAGTTTCTCGGGGTTTGGATGATGCAGCAGAGGCAGATAGAAAGGCCTTCTTCAATTTAGAAAAGACATAGTCGGGTCTGTGAGTGCAAAACTTAAGAGTGTTGCAATTCTTGATCAAGGAAACGATTGGTGCTGCAGGGATGGAGGAGTGAGGAATGAATTGTTGGTAGCAGTTGGCAAAACCAAGGAAGCACTGTATGGCACGGAGGACTACTGGCCGAGGCCAGCTGAGAGTAATAGGCTGTTTCTCTTGATTCATTTGTAGTGTTGAGCGATTATTATCGACAAAGTTGAAATCAGATTTTTTCGATCACGCGATAATTTAGGTGAAAATCTGTGTATAATCTATTAATATCGCGCCATTTTCAGCGCTTCCTGTCATTTTGGCGGCCAGCAAATCAGCTTAGAGAATAGAGCAGGGTGAGCTGTGTGTGCGACGTCATGACTGGGATGTGTATGGTTGCGATTGGCTGGAAAAATCACATGACCTCGTTTTACATAGAACAGCCCTTCCTGTTCATGATCAGTGTGTGTCAGTGTCTCATAGGAGTAGGACGTGCTCTCGGTCTCTGTCCAAACAGCTCAGCAAACAGCTCAGCGAAATTGTTCTATTTGTTCACACAGACAGCTATGCTTTTAGCTGTGAACATTAGAACTTAGGTAGATTAGAGATTTGCAGATTTTAGGTACTTAGGCTGAGAATTTTAAAAGAGCATCTAGCCCTGTAAAGTCACGAGGGTGAGCGGGGGGGGAGGGGGGGGAGGGCCACGGGCGAACACAGACAAGCTTTTTAAAGGATACTGGATATTGTGCAGCCCAGACTTTGTTTAGACATTCCCATTGCAATGGCTTTTTATTAACCCTTTTCTGTTGAAATATTACTTGTATGTTTGGCAGCCTGAACTTATATTAGGATACAGATCTTTTCTAGTAACTGCAGTGTATTTGTTAGGTGCCAAACTCCACTTTTATTATCCGTATACCTTTCAGATAGGTGTTTTTTCATTTTGGTGCAGTCCAGCTTTGTTGATAAAGGCACCTTGCACTTAAATTTGAATACAGCAATTTTGTAGTCACCGGAGGTGTATTTGTTAGTGCCAAACCCCATTTTTATTATCCGTATACCTTTCAGATAGGTGTTTTTTCATTTTGCCGCAGTCCAGCTTTGTTGATAGAGGCACCTTGCACTTAAATTTGAATACAGCAATTTTGTAGTCACCGCAGGTGTATTTTTAGGTGCCAAATACCGTTTTATTATCCGTATACATTTCAGATACTTTTCACTTTGGCGCAGTCCAGCTTTGTTGATAGAGGCACCTTGCACTTAAAATTGAATAGAGCAATTTTGTCGTCACCGCGGGTGTATTTTAGGTCCCAACAAATTCCCGTTTATTATCCGTATTCATTTCAGATTTGTGTTTTTTTCAATTTTCGGCAGTCCAGCTTTGTTGATAGAGGCACCTTGCACTTAAATTTGAATCCAGCAATTTTATCGACACTGCCGGTGTATTTGATAGGTGCAAAAAATACCTTTTATTATCCGTATGCATTTCAGATAGGTGTTTTTTCACTTTGGCGCAGGCCAGCTTTGTTGATAAAGGCACATTGCACTTAAACTCGAATAC
Organism: Phyllomedusa bahiana; assembly: GCA_025379985.1. Classification (NCBI taxonomy): domain Eukaryota; kingdom Metazoa; phylum Chordata; class Amphibia; order Anura; family Hylidae; genus Phyllomedusa; species Phyllomedusa bahiana. The sequence goes on along the minus strand of JAODAL010010955.1, from coordinate 57,359 downwards.
TGCACTTTTGTAGTCACAGCAGGTGTATTTGTTAGGTGCAAAACTCCACTTTTATTATCCGTGTAAATTTCAGATAGGTGTTTTTTCACTTTGACGCAGTCCAGCTTTGTTGATAGAGGCACCTTGCACTTAAACTTGAATACAGGAAATTTTGTAGACACAGCAGGTGTATTTGTTAGGTGCAAAACTCCACTTTTATTATCCGTATAAATTTTTCAGATAGGTGTTTTTTCACTTTGACGCAGTCCAGCTTTGTTGATAGAGGCACCTTGCACTTAAATTTGAATACAGCAATTTTGTAGTCACAGCAGGTGTATTTGTTAGGTGCAAAACTCCACTTTTATTATCCGTATACATTTCAGATAGGTGTTTTTTCACTTTGGCGCAGTCCAGCTTTGTTGATAGAGGCACCTTGCACTTAAATTTGAATACAGCAACTTTGTTTTGATTTGAGAATAGCTGTGATTTGCCGTCTTTTAATAAGGGGACTTTCCAAAACTCTTCCATCCCTTTCCTCAAATTTTTATCTTTCTGAACATGGAGCGAAATGCAGGTGGTAAGCGAGCAAAGAGGGGGGTAGGACATGGAGGTAGAGGTACGAGAGAAGGTGCTCCTTCCAGTGCTGGCGATAACACGCATGCCAGCGGATCGTCGGTTGCAGGACTGTCAGGCCTGTCATCGCTGGGTCAGGGCCCTGTGAATCTCAGTAACGAACAGCGTCGCCAATCTGTTCTTCAGTGGTTAATGCAACCTGCATCCAGCAATCTTACCTCCCCGTCCTCCCAGTCCCGGCCACAAATGTCATCATCAGCATTATCAGCATCCATCCAACATGAAGCGAAGGCAGCCAAAATGTCAACTCGTGTACCCACCACTGTGGATAATCCATTTTCTGAAGACCTCTTTGATGACAAAATGCGGTTGGGGTCAGAAGGCATGTTAAAAGATCAAGAGGCCAAAAAGGATGATTTTCTCTGCTCTGACACCCAGTTACTGATGCCACCAGAGGAGAAGAAGGAAGCCGGAAAATCGACAAAAATCCCGGGCGGTCGGCAACGCCTTGCAGTGCCTCTTGCTTGTAGCCTGCAGCTCCGGGAAGCAGAATGTCAGGACGAGAAAGTCACCTGTGGTGAAGATGATGATGATGACGACAATGCGGAGACAACATGGTCAATTCAGCAGAATATGCTTGCGAGCGCTTCATCACTGGACGAGGAGGAAGACGATGGGGTAGTGTCAGTACGGGGTCCCGCCTCAAAAGGGAGAGGGCGGTCGCAGAAGTCCGCTGAGATGATTCTGCCCGCCACGGTCAGCGGAAAACCCCCCTCCTCGCTTATCGCCATCAAAAAAGGGCCAGGACCTCTCAAGCTGGGCCTTCTTTGAGCAAGCCTATGATTCACCCAGCGATGTCTATGACGCCTTTGCCATAAACGCATAAGTAGAGGCAAGAATATAGGTGTTTAACCACCACCAACATATCTGTCACCATGCAGCAAATGCATGAGTTGAAATGGAGGCAACACTTGGCCAAAAAAGGCCAGGGCCGACGCCGGGCTTCCAACCACTGTCACACCCTCTGTCTCCGCCTCCTCCTCCTCCGCCACCACCAAGCGTTCCTCAGCTGCCCATGTCTCTCCGAGTCCTGATCAGGGATAAACCTCCGAATAGCCTCCACCGTCGCCCGAGTACCACCAGACCACCAGAGACCCATCCTACCCCTTCTCCCTTCCGCCAGTTGATGACCTGCATGCTGTACAGTGGCCGTCTAGCAGCCAGCCTTCTGTCTTCCAGGTTTGGGAGCAGAAGAAACACTTTAACCCAAACCATCCCAAAGCCAAAAGCCTGAATGTCGGCATTGCCCGGCTTTTGGCCTTGGGAAATGTTGCCTTTCCGTTGGTGGACACTGATGGTTTCCGTCACGTCATGGCCCTTGCCTGCCCCAATGCCAGATGCCGAGCAGGCATTTCTTTGCCAGAAAAGCCGTCCCTGCCCTGGCCAGCCCCGTGTCATCTAAAATTTCAAGCGCGTTGTCTGCATCTGTGTCCGGAAAAGTCCAAACTCACCACCGACCCCATGGACTAAATAAGCACGGCCAAGGCCGCTATATCTTCTGGACAGCTCACTGGGTGAGCTGGGTGGATGTCTCGGGGGTGACGGTGGCTCTCAGGCTCGGCGCAAAGCTCTTCAAAACGCAGGGATGGGTGCAGGGCTCTTTCCCCCAAGGTCCTCTGGTGGCATCACGGGCCAGAGAAACCAGGCCGTTGTTGAAATTAATCTGTCTTGGAGACCATCCACACACAGGTCAGGAGCTGTGGACGGGTCTCCGCAACGAGACCGAGCTTCTGGCTGGGTGACAAGAACCCTTTTGCCAGGGAAGGTGGTGTGCGATTAAAAGGGCGAAATCTGGGAGGCCACCTTTAAAATTTGGTAGGCTGGAGCACATCCCTTGCCTGGCACATGTCATGACCTCGTCGTCCAGAAATTTCTAAGCGCTATCCGGGTCGGACTGCCTTTCTGAGGAAGGCTCGAGGTTGAGTTCGCACTTCTGCCGTTCGAACCCTGCTTCGTCCCGCCTGGCTGCGTTGCAGCGTCAGCTCGGCCTCCCCGTCAACCGTCTCATTGTTGACGTGGCAACACGCTGGAATTCCACCCTCCAATGCTCCAGCGATTATGTCAGCAGCGCAATGCCATTACGCAGTACGAAGTGACACATGGCCTGACAAGCAGCGGTGCGGACCTCGGGGTGTTGAGCCACCGAGGTGGAGGCAAGTAAAAGAGCTCATCCTTGCCAGTTTTGAAAAAAGCCACCAAAATGGTCAGTGCGGACAATGCCCTTGTCAGCATGAGCATTGTGGTGATCTTAGTTCTGGAACGATCGTTGGACACTCTGAAACATCAGGTCCCACCAGCGATGGGGCTGTGTTGAAGCTGTGCCGGAGGAGGCGGAGGAGGAGGAGGTATTCCTAGACACTGACATTACCGACGTCCCTGCCTTGGAAAGAGGTTGGCGCGAATTTGAGGCGGAGGAGGAAGATGAGGAAGATCAGTTTGCTAGTACCCCTCGACCAGAGGCTTGGGAAATCAAGGCTCCATCCTCACATGAGTGCTTGGATGCTCATTTCCTCCCAACTTGATCCTCACATTAAGGCCCTCAAAATGAACAACAGTTAACTGGGTGGCTACCCTCCTGGATCCCCGGTACAAAACAAAACTCAGCACTTTCCTTCCACCCACCCAAATAGAGAGTAAAATGCAGGAAATGGAGACCTTGGATGATTGATAAACTGGAGACATCTGTTGCGTTGTTCACGTTCTTCAAATGTCCGGTGAACAACGTCAGCGAACGTGACAGCAGTAGAGTGGACAAGTAGACGTAGTCGGCAGCCAGCAGAGGCAATGTGCAGAAGCGTAATGGGTGACCTCTGGCAATCTTTATTTACCACACCCTCACCAACGCATTGCAATGCAGGGACACATACAACACACAGAGAACAGCTTAAGATCTATGGTGAACGACTATCTGCATTCAACACGATGGTTTTTGGTATGTGGTTCCGGGAACAATAAACTATCATGGTGCTATCACCAAAATGGATTGAATGGCCGCCGATCTCCTCGCCAACGCTCAGGGATGGTTGTCTTGACCAGCAGCCAGCGTTATTTCTGAGAGGGACCTTCAGACAGCTGGTGGAATCAATTACAGACAAACGCCATCCGGCCTTCCACAGATAATGTGGATCATTGACACTTTCTTCAAGATGAATCAGGCATGGATCTCTGATGATGTTGTGGCACCCAATTGCCGAAGGTCGCGATTTGTTGCGGGCTACTTCACATTCCTCTTCAAACAGAAATGGTCTCTTGATATACTTTTTTTTTAAAATGATCATTTCTTACTCGCTAATTTTTATTCTCAGTTCCCAACAGTTCATTCTTGCTGGTTTTGCTGTGAGGAGACCTGTAAATGACAGCAAGGTTGTCATGACAAAACGTTTCCTTTTCTCACTCATCATTTAGAAATTTTTTGCATTGTCAAATCGTTTTGGGATCATGTTGCTGTGAGATACAGCTATAATCATGGTCCTTTGGAACAGGAAATGGGGCTTTTAAGTGGCATTTCTCCTCAACAATTTTTAACAAGTGGCTGAGAATCATTTTATAATTTTTTGGGGTGATGTTGCTTTGAAATGCAGCAATACTACAGGTCCTATTATAAAAAAAATGTTGTTTTGTAACAGACATTTGTTCCTCACAATTGTCAAGAGTGGCTCAAGGGTGATGGTGCTGTCAGAAACAGGAATAGGTAGGACACTGTTAATGGACACATATTGCAAAATGACTTGTTTTTGCAAGATCTTTAACAATAGCTAGCAATCCCTGTATTGAGACAACCATTTAATACAATTAAAAAAAAGGAAACAAAGAGTGGTGGGATTCCATCCTATTTTAAAAATGTTGTTTTCTAGAATTAAGCTACTAAAAAACTTGCATGTACAAAATAGTGGACAAATATTTCTTTGAATTGTACAAAGGGAGGTACAGGAAGACTTGACCAATGTAGGTTATTCAGAGGACATGGAGTATGGAGCACGGACAGAGAAACAAAGAAAAGAGACCATTTCCTCCAGCACGTTGAGTTTAAAACGAGAAAAAAAATGCCAAGAAAAAGGGCACCTGGGTGGAACAGGAACGTCAACCCCAGCATTTCCAATTGAAGCTCAATTGGTCCGCACTCATACGGAGGGGCAAGCGCTACCCAGGTCTTGACTGTGTACTGAGAAAGGCTGGAGGTCTTACCTCACACTTCCGTTTCCGCACTCTGCTTCAGCATGACTGTTTTCGTTGCTGCGTCATAAGGGCATTTTTACCGTGTTAATAGTGACGGGACGCCAGCCTGGGCTCTCACCGCACCCACTGTAACTCCGGCCCTGGCAGCTAAACCCTACGTGTTAATAATGACGGACGCAAAGCCTGGGCTCTCACCCCCCCCACTGTAAGTCTGGCCCTGGCAGCTGGACCTCCGTATTAACAGATGGGCGACGGCGCACTGGCTTCCCCGTTAGGGCAATTCAGGAGAGCGTCAAATTTCTCTAAAAAATCAGATTTTGAAAAAGGTGATTTCTGTGAGGTTAAATAGTGTAAAAAAGGGGCTCCAGGGCTGGACACAAATTGCACAATTTGACTTAAAATTTTCTGGGGCTGGAGTCACTATGGGGTCGCATCATTTGATCTCCAGGGAGTCTGTCCCTAATCACTGAAGAAGGATTTGGAGGAAAAATGAAACCATTGAATTGATTTGCTGAATCACTCTCAGAAGCCAGGGGGCAAATTCTTCCAACTAAGAAGTGTTTTAGGTTTTGATTGGGACTTTTTTTATTAATTATGGGGTGTGCGGACGAATTAACACATCTACACGTGTAAAAAATACTTTTAAAAACTGCAGGGATGGGTGTTGTTGTTGTTATCACACTTTAAAAAATAAAAAGAAAAAATGTAAAACTTAAATAAAACTTCCCTAATAAATTTTGTAAACAAAATTTTAGTTTCCAAAAATATACAAAAGACAGCACTGTACAAAAAAACATAGTGCCCCCTTTGGATTGGGTCCCAAACGGTTTAGGGGTCATGCGTGGTACAAACGGGATAGTGAAAGGTGTGTGACTTTTTTCCTGTGGCTTTTATAACCTAAGTTTGTTGCCTAAGTGTTAGCAGTATCCATTTGACTGTATGTGATGTTTTAATTCCAGTTCTCCAGCCCTGTTTGGGTGTAAGAATGAAGGTTTTGTCAATGTCCAGTGAAACTAAAATGGTGGTTGAAAGACTCCTTTTTCCGGCACTTTTTAATCTGGGGGTTATGCAGGTTTGGGGCTCATGCTGTGGCCCAGGACATGTATAGACAATGTCCAGATAAAATAAAATGGTGGTTGAAATACTCCTTTTCCGGCACTTTTTAATCTTTGGTCAGCGGGTTTTGTGGCTCATGTTGTGGCCCAGGACAGTATAGTCAATGTCCAGTTCAACTAAAATGGTGGTTGAAAGACTCCTATTTCTGGCACTTTTTAATCTGTGGGTCAGACAGGTTTAATGGTCATTATGGGGTACAGGACAGATATAGTCAATGTCCAGTTTAACTAAAATGGTGGTTCAAAGACTCCTTTTTCCGGCACTTTTTAATCTGTGGGTCAGAATGGTTAATGGTCTTTACTGTGGTACAGGACAGGTATAGTCAATGTCCAGTAAAAACTAAAATGGTGGTTGAAAGACTCCTTTTTCTGGCACTTTTTAAATCTGGGGGTCATGCAGGTTTGGGGCTCATGCTGCTTTTCCAGACAGGATATTCAATGTCCAGTTCAAGTAAAATGATGGTTCAAATCATACTGCCTTATGGCACTTTTTAATTTGTGGGTGATGCAGGTTTAAGGGTCATGCTGTGGTACAAGACAGGGATAGCGAATGGGGTGTGATTTTTTTTCTGTGGCTGTTATCTCCTAAGGGTGTTGCCTTAGATGTAGCACTTTATCCATTTGACTGTTGTGGATGTTAATTCCGCTTCTCCAGCCCTGTTTGGGTGTAAAATGAAGGTGTTGTTCCTCTCCCATAGATTTTTAATGGTCATCGGTGATAATCTATTATTGACTATCGGAAATCGTCTTGATAATTGCCGATATCGACTATCGACCCGATGACGATAGTCAACGTAATTGCTCATCACTATTCATTTGTAATCCTTGGTCTGATATGATATAGCCAAGGAAGGGCAAATTGATACGCTTGAACTGACATTTCTCTAACTTGTGCCATTTTACATACCTTGTTATGCCCTTTAGTATGTGCAAGCTCCCGCAGTGTTCCAGGAATTCTTTAATGATATCTTTAGAAACTTACTTTATTTCTGTCATAGTCAACCTTGACGATATCCTGGTATTTTCTTCATATCTAAAAACCCATCAACAGCATGTCCGGCAAGTGCTCTCTCGTCTACATGGGCCCGCCCAGTGAAGGAGATCTGGCTGCAGGAAAAGAGGAGACACACAGAGGAACAAAAAGGGGAAGATGCTGACCGCTACTGCAAGGTACCCCGGCGTGCCTTCTGCTCTGCACAAGGGCCGTGGCACAACTCATGACAGACATGATATGTAGAGCCTCTGTTATTTCAAAAACACCATGGAGAGGTCTCTGGCTAGATATGCAGCAGTTTGATGGGAACCAGATATGCTTAGGTAAAACCTTTCAAACAGTCCAATGACATGTTAATGAACGCTTTTCTACCCATGTCCTTCCTCCAATTTATTTATCTAGGTAAACTTTCAAAGGATGTTATTATATATTGTATATGTTCTTGTTGTAAGGTCAACATTGTTGGTTCTGGGACAATTAATACAATCTCCCTTGGGAGCAGTGTACTCTCTCCCTCTGTACAAGTTTTTAGTTATTTAGTGTTATTATTGTACTTTGGTCTTATGTTATGTATGCCAGCCCCTTTTCAAATGTCCAGTGCCCGGGAAAATGAGTGTGAATGGGGCCGGCCCCGCAGCATTTTAGAGGTGTGGACTGGCCAGTGCGTACTTTTAAAACACCCGGCATATAGCAGGGCCTACAGTATGCCCCGCTATACACCGTGTGAACAAACCTTAAGGGTACTTTCATGCAGAAGATATGAATGCTGATTCCGGGGCAGATTCAATGCTGGATCTGCCTCAGAACCGGCGTCCAATTCGTCAGGAAACTGATTCACAATGTAAAATCAGTGACGTCGTTTAGATCACACTGATTTTACTCAAGCATTTTCGGCATGTACTGTCAGCGCCTACAAAGAATTCTTCGAGGCATAATAGGAGGCAGAAATCTGCCTTGAGCAGTCTCGGTCGTTTGCTTGTCAGGATTCTGTGTTTGCAAGCTCCGAATTTCCAACAAGCAAACAGCACTGCAGTGCTGAAAAACAGTCATGTGAGCCTACCCTAAGTGTGTAATGTGTCTGTGTTCAATATATGTATATATACACAAAATTTCTGAGGGAACTTGTCTAATGTAATAATCTTTGGGGTACGGTGTAATATAATCTCTGTGGTACAGTGTGTAATGTAAGCTATGGGGCACGGTGTGCAAATCTCGGGGGTACAGTGGGTAACGTAGTAATCTCTAGGGTACAGTGAGTAATATAATCTCTCACATATGGTTTGTAATGTAATCTCTGTTGTACAGTGTAATGTAATCTCTGTTGTACAGTGAGTTATGTAAGTCAATTCTAGGGTTCAGTGTGTAATATATAACATTTTTGGGTTGCTGTGAATTATATTATTTCTTGAGTACAATATGCAAGTCTTTTCTAAGTGCCGGTACTAATGTAAGTTCTATGTCTACCATGTGTAATATAATTCATTTCTGGGGTGCAGTAAGTGATGTCATTTCTGGTGTATGGCAATAAAAACATTTTGGTGTACAGTAGTGACATCCCGTGATTCCCATGGCTACCCGTGAGATTGGGTCTTTATTTTCCTCATTGTGTTGTATGTGTATAAAATTTAATGGAGTAGGGATTGGAGGGGTTAAGTGAAATTTGTTGCATTGCACAACATTTTTTATTTCCATGTACAGGGGTAATATTATAGGTGGGCTGGTTCGGTTTCATTGCCAGGGCTGCTTTTTAGTCCCAGTCCGGCTCTAAACTTCAGTAATTAGAGAGCCACGCATTACCTTAAGGATTGCACCAAAAGTGTTTGCCATAAGGACTCCGGCCGGAACTGCTGGGGGAGCTCACAGCACTCCCTCAGACCTCCTACTGGGTTAGAGTGGTCTGTTTCACTGCAGGGAGAGGAGGGAGAGGAAGGAAGGGAGGGGAATTGAAAGGGAAGGCGAGAGAAGGAGGGATAGGAAGATAGGGGATGAGAGGGAAAATTGGTCCCCCCAACTTTTTGAACCAAAGTTACGCCCCTGTATAAAGCGCAAACTAAAAAAGTAATTAGAGATAATTAGTTGTTAGAGAACTCTGTTCTCAAGCTGCCAGCATTCTGACTTGTGGTGATATCACTCCCTGCTCTCAGATGCCGACCTGTGTGCATTTAGAGCAGATACAATCTCTCTTATCTCCTCAACAAGGCAAAAAAACTAAGTAATATACTGCATTTGGAAAAAGTGAGAAAAAAAAGTAAGTCCAGTGAAAAATTGAGACAAGCAGTAAATCTCTGTTAATCGCAATAGGATTGTTAGATTTCTGTGAATTTCTGTATTTATGAAACAGACTGAGAAGGGTGGTAAAGGGTAAAGAACACCTATTAGCACCACACAAACACACAAAAATTTGTAGTAGATTCAATGATAAGACTTTTCTCAAATATACGTCCTTAGCAAATACGAGAATTACATGGAAACAGATTTTACTTTCATTTTGTCAGGAAGACATAAAGCAAGACAGGACGTGCGCTCCATGGTGCACAACACCCTGTGAGTTTTCCTGGTCACCGGTAGTGGAGTAGAGTTGCGGCTGATTTTCACACCCAAAACGCCACAATCCACATGGAGTAATTGAATCAAATATTCCGGTTACATAAGTTTTGAGGAAAAAACAGAACTTATGTCAACTGAGGCCAATCAGATGGACAGGCGCAATAGTAATATGTAACGCAAACCTTACATCAATAAATCAAAGGTATTTATTGGAACTATGAGTTTCGTCAAAAAGACTTCCTCAGGTTCAAGAGCTCACAATCTCGTAAAACCCCTTCTGTGCGAGATACCAACTAATGGTGAGCTGAGGACATAGCTGCTTGTACATGTGAGTTTCTTACTGTACATACACTGCAGCAGGCACTTCACACTTAGGACATATATCTAATATGGTTTACCTGTTGCTTCCTCCTCTATAATACACAGGCATTCATATTACACTGCTGCTAGTTTAATAACTCTCAGCATAAAGATGGCAGCATAGAGCTTCCCACTGTACAGATTGAACAGATTTACAGGCTCTCCCCTGCACAGTGAACTCTCCCAGCTCAAAAACAGGTCACACAGAAGTCAACAAGGTGATCCATCAAGCTGTCAGGAATCGACTTGGCCTAACTTCAGTCCAGTTTAAGGCTATGTCTACACAGCACACAAAAACGGCCGTTTTCTAAAAACTCTGAAAAAAAGACTGTAAAGAGGTCCCATAGACTTTAATAGTAAAAATGTTCTGTAGTCTCCACAGAACTTTTTTTCTGCTCGATTTTGCTGCTGCTCGTTTTTTGTATTTTTACATATTGTACATAAAAAAAACGACAGAGCAGGGCAGAAAATCTACTATTGAAGTCTATGTAAAGCGACGGACGTCTTTTTGCACGTGATGTTGCAGAAATCAACAGCAATTATAATGCTGTGCATTTCTGAAAAAAAAACGCTCCAAGAAACGCGCAAAAATCGCATAAAAAAACGCAAAACGTGCCAAAAAAGACCATTTTTGAGCTGTTATTGACATGCACTGGACAAAACTGAACAATTTTAGGATTTGGTTTTCAGTGAGTTTTTTTTGTCCAGTGCAGTGTACGCTTAGCCTCAAAGTGCCGGTATTTTTTAAAAACTAAATTACAGGTGAAATGCTTTCATTTCCCTAATTAAACATATTTGAGAAAGTGTTTATGTTTTAGTCTTCTATTACGTCATAAGGTTCTCTGTAGGTGATAGGTCCTCTTTAACTAAGTCATAAACAAATAGAGCATTTGTACTCTGGAGCTTTTAATAAAATCTTTAATGTTAACACAACACCTAAGAGAGGCAGCTACAAAAGCTCTATAATGAGGACAAACTAAGTGGGCAATAACAGAAATGCCTTTCTTGTGCCTCTAAATATTTATACGGTATCTGATTAATTTCTCCTGATGTTTACGCTGGCCACAGTTTTGTAATTTTGCTTTTCTTTTTGATGTGCAACCAACATCTAAACAAATGTTTATAACATAAAGCATTTTGGTTCTACTGTCTGACTTATTTCAGCTTCTGCAAAATACAATAAAATGTTTGCTTTCTCTGATAAAGGCTACGGACCAGCTGATATCACCCATTTTTTTTCAATTGTATGTTTAATTTTGAATTTTTTTATTTTGTTTATTTGTTAGTTTTCGGGGCCAGGTTAGTTGTTTTGTTTTTTTTTGCTGCTTGTTTTTGTAAGTTCAAATCAAATGAATCAGATGCATTCTGTATCATAGCCATAGGTTTTTATGGGCCAAACATAAACCATATTGTCTTTTTGATATATTTTTGACAAATTAAAATGCAAGTAATTTAATATGTCAGTTTTACTGTAGGCTTAATGTGCCAATGGCAGATATAACTAGAGATGGGCGAATTGATTCTAACGAAGTGGAATTCGTTAGAATTTCAAAAACTTCGTCTGAAACGAAGTCGAAGTTTGGGTTAACTTCGGGTGAACGAAGTGTGCTTTTTAAATGATCAAATGGCTGCGAGCACAAGGCTGTTACATAGGGCAAAGAACTCAGGGAGGAAGAAGGGCATAGCCTGTCATGACAAGTGCAGAGATGAAGCCAATCAGAGACAGCGGGATTCAGTGACGTCACCGCACTATAAAAGTCCGGGCGCGACGCTGGCAGCTCCACACTTCTCTTCACTGTAACTGATTAGGAAGGTGCTGGGGCCCGCGCGGCTGCTTGTAATAGCTATTTAACTGATGAACTAATTTTTATACAGCTATTTTTTTGGGGGGTGTCTCATCTTGTCTCAGAGAAACTGCTTCTCTTAACGTTCTATTTTGCTATTAAGTGGTATGGATCTGAAGTCCAGTGTGCGTCCAGTTCAGTTGCCATAAACATTTAATGCTATCTACTCACACACTTGAATATCAAAGGGGATCTAAGCTGTTCCTGTTGTATTCATTTAAATAAATGGCGTTTTTACATTACAACTACCACTTCATTTTTGGCTTGCTCCAATTCTTTTGCGGCAATTTAAATCCAGGGGTAATTAAGCGTTGTTCTGCTGCATAGTGACTAAAAATAACCGTCTATTTCACCGCCAAAAAAGACATTTTTTCCTGTAGCATAATTCCACAAGTGGAAGGTTTAAATTATAATTTTTCTCTTGTTGTGTACGAAAAAAACACGCCATTGTAACAAGCTACAAAGCTAGAAGTTTTTGTAGTTGCTCAATTGTTTGGCGTAATTTACATCAAGGGGTTAATTAAGCGTTGTTTTGCAGCTCTGGACCTAAAAGGAAACCGTCTTTCACCGCACAAAAAAATACATTTTTCCCCTGTAGCATAATTCACAAGCGAAGGTTAATTTACAATTTTTTCTCTTGTTTGTAGCGTAAAAACACGCCATTGTAACACGCTACAAAGCTGGTAGTTTGTGGCTGCTCAATTGTTTGGCACAATTTACATCCAGGGGTTAAAAAAGCGTTGTTCCTGCTGCTTGGGTACTAATATAAAACCGTCTTTTTCACCGTCAAAAAATAAATTTTTCCTGTAGCATAATTCACAAGTGAAGGTTTAATTACCAAATTTTTTTCTCTTGATGTGTAGCTAAAAAACATCATTGTAACAACGCTACAAAGCTAGTAGTTTGTAGTTGCTCAATTGTTTTGGCGGCAATTTACATCCAGGGGTAATTAAGAGTTGTTTTGCTGCTGTGGTACTAAAATAAAACGGCGTCCTTTCACCGCCAAAAAATACATTTTTCCTGTAGCATAATTCACAAGCGAAGGTTATTACAATTTTGCTCTTGCTGTTATAGTAAACAAAAAACGACGCCATTATAACACGCTACAAAGCTGGTAGTTTTGGTTGCTCAATTGTTTGCGCAATTATACATCCAGGGGTTAATTATAGCGTTGTTCTGCCAGCTGGGGTGACTAAAATAAACCGTCTTTTCACCGCCAAAAAAGACTTTTTTTTCCTGTAGCAAAATTCACAAGCAAGGTAATTACAATTTTGTCTCGTTGTTGTGTAGCTTAAAAAACACGCCATTGTAACACCTAGCAAAAGCTATTAGTTTGTAGGTTGCTCAATTGATTGGCGCTAATTTACATCAGGGGTAAATTAAGCGGTTGTTTTTGCTCTGTGGTGCTAAAATCAACCGTCCTTTCACCGCCCAAAAAAATTTTTTCCTGTAGCATAATTCACAAGCGAGGTAATTACAATTTTTTCTCTTGCTGTGTAGAGTAAAAACCACGCCATTATGACACTCTACAAAGCTGGTAGTTGTGGTTGCTCAATTGTTTGGCGCAATTTACATCCAGGGGTTAATTAAGCGTTTGGTCTGCTGCTGTTGGTGACTAAAATTAAACCGTTCTTTTTCACCGCCAAAAAAGAACTTGTTTTCCTGTTAGCATAATTCACAAGCGAAGGTTAATTACAATTTTTCTCTGTTGTGTAGCGTAAAAAACACGCCATTCGTAACACGCTACAAAGCTAGTAGTTTGTAGTTGGCTCAAATTGTTTGGCGCAATTTACATCAGTGGTTAATTAAGCATTGTTTGCTGCTGTGGGTGACCTAAAATAAACCGTCTTTACACCGCCCAAGGGAAAATTTTTTTCCTGACCATATATTCACAAGCGAAGGTTAATTACAAATTTTTTCTCTTGTTGATTTAGCGTGAGAAACACGCCATTGTAACACGCTACAAAGCTATTGTTTGTGTTTGCTCAATTGTTTGGCGCAATTTACATCCATGGGTTAATTAAGCATTGTTCTGCTGCTGTGGTGACTAAAATAAACCGTCTTTTATTCACCGCCAAAAAAGACTTTTTTCCTGTAGCATAATTCACAATCGAAGGTTAATTTACATTTTTCTCTTGTTGTTTAGCCGAGTAGAAAAACCCCCATTGTAACACGCTACAAAATCTATTAGTTAGTGGTTGCTCAATTGTTTTGGCGCAATTTACATCCAGGGGTTAATTAAGCGTTGTTCTGCTGCTGGTGGTGACTAAAAGAATCCGCTTCACCGCCAGAAAATAAATTTTCTGAAGACATAATTCACAAGCTAAGGTTAATTACAATTTTTCTGTTGTTGTGAGCGTAAAAACCACGCGCATTTGTAACACGCTACAAAAGCTGCGTAGTTTGTGGTTGCTCAATTGTATTGGCGCAATTTTACATCCACGGTTTAACTCAGTATTTTTCTGCAATTGTTCTCAGTAAAAGAAACTTTAGTTTTTCACCGACACAGAAGAAATTCTGTAGCAATAATTCAATATCCGAATTAATAAGCTGTTTGTGCTTATAGATTCAGTAAAATACACAGATTTTTAAAACGGCAACATAACAAGTCACTATTTCCTGCCATTTGATGGAGCTGCAATTTATATCCAATGGTTACCCAAGCTTGTTACTGGGTTTCATTTGGAGTCGAAATACAGGTGTGTATTTATCATATACAGATATATTCATCAAACAGTTCTAGTACTTTTTAGAACAAACATTGTATGTCAAACAGAGAGGTGGCAGGCTCTTCACCGCGAGTGGCAGAGGCACAAGCATTCCAGGCCCAGGTCGCAGCACAGCGAAGGGACGTCGCAGCAGGGTCATCGTAGAGGCCACAACCTCGCCGTGTCATCTAGCGGCCATGTGTTGTTCCAACAACCACCATGGTTCTTGATTGGTTGACAAGGTCATCCACTTCCACCCAGAATGACCATCTGACAACCCCATCCAAGAGTCATGGAACGCAGACACAACCCTTAGTTGGGCATGGCCCGGGAGCGGGTCAGCGGCCCCTCACCTGTCTCAACCCGCCTTTGTCCCATCCCGGTTCCCACTCAGCCAGAGATCTACTAGGTGGTCTGGGCTCAGTCGCCACTAAATAGCGAGTAAGAACAATTAGGAGGAGGGCAAGTCAGCAGCACTTGGCAGCAAAGAAAGGGGGCCAAATCAACTGCTTTTTCAGTAGGGGGCAAGTTTGATTTGAGAGTGGCATGGGGGGCATGTTGTGGGGGTCAGCCTCTGCTACAAGACCGGTGATGGGACAGCAGTGGAGAAAACAAATGGGATGATGTACCCCGCCCGCACGGGGGAGGGGTGAGGTAAGGGTTCTATCACAGGAGAAGAGGGTGTCAGCTTGCGCGTCAGGCAGCAGTGCACCCCAAAAGTGGGTTTTGTGGCCGGGGGGTCAGCAGGTAGCAGCTTTTGTGAGGTCGGGTTTCCAAAAGCGGCCACGGGGTAAAAAACCCCCTTTGGGTCCCAAAAAAAAAGGGCACAGGGGCTAGCGAGGAGCGGTGGCAGTAGTCACTCGTGCGGAGCGTTGGCGGGAAAATTGATCTTGGCGGGGTGGGAGTTCTTTGCTAAGCACCGGGGGAGCCCAAAATTTGGGGATATGTGAAAATTTTAGGGAAAAGTGAAAGTGGCCAGGGGGGCTAAGGTTTGCAAAGGCCCTGCGTTCCCCAATGCGCGTCACCATCGTGGCCGGGGGGAAAAGTGGGTCAGATGTGGGGGTCCATCCTGCGCCGCAGCAAAAGCGCACCCATGGCACGAGCCTTGAGTGTCAAGGTCCCCACCTCTGCGAAGGGAGTGTTTCTCTTTGACATTATCCCCGGTCCCGATGCTCCCGCTCTCGCTGCTTGGTGCCAGCAGTCGTTAGTGAGGGGATTGCAAGAACAACAGTATGCGTCCAACCATCCTAAGGTGCAGAAGTGACCGTCTCCTGCCAAGTTGTTGGTGCTGCGTCCCCTTCCCCTTTTCCCAAAAGGTGGACTCTGCACCGTTCAAGAACTAATGCTTGTCCGAGCCGAGAGGAGAGTTCCAACCGTAATTTTTTTCCCAAAAAAGGGAGTACCAGCACTTTTAAAAAATGTAGAACAGGGTGGGGCCCCTATTGAGGGGAGGACAAACTCGAATTCTTTAGGGAAAAAAAAACCCCCGTGTCATTGGCCGCTGCCTAGTGCGGCATCGTCCCTTCTGCAGGTTGACCGGGGGGTTCTTCAGCACTCACGTAAACGCGCGGGTGTTGGGGGAGGTGGGGGGTGGAGCAGTACCCTCCCTCGCAGCTTTTTAAAGTCTGGAGTCATGATGAGCAGCTTCCCTTTCCCCCTGTGAGGAGGGCAGTGCCAGAGCAAGCGGCCTGGGGCAGCCCCCGAACCAACAGGGGGGGGGCCCATTGACAGCACTCTGCACCCCAGTTAGAAGATGTGGAAAGGGCAGCCAACTGGGTGTGTGGGCCCCAACTTGCCGAGTTTGTGGAGGGGAAACTGCCCGTCCGGGCCCGTAGTGTGGGACAGAGTGGGGGTTCGTGCGGGGGGCCTCGTTACCCCAAAGGGGAAAACCCGTTGTCAACAAAAAATGTAGAAAAAATGACCTTTGTCAAGATGAATAGGATGGATGGGCCAGGATTTCCAACACCAATGCCTTAGGCTTTCGACTACATCACCCATGATGCCTCCCCCAAACTTGAAAATGGTCGGGGGTTCAAAACTACCTCCCACTATTCTTGCCACACATCTGCTGACAGTTTCCCATCTGCCCCAAAACCATCTTTACCGGGGACCCGGTATTGCCACCCACCCCCCAAAACTCTGCTTTGCACTTCGCCTCTACTGCGTGTGTTTGGGGGGCCCGTGCATCCACACTTGTCATTGTCCCACTCTCTGACCTCATCTGTTGCCTCCCCCGTCACCCCCCACTTTGTTATTGTGCCATTTCGGGGGCCTACTCCAGTTTTTGCACTCCGAATGTCATTGTCCCACTTTCTGACCTATGCGTGCCCCCGTCACCCCCACTCTTGTATGTGCCACTTTTGGGCCTAATAAAATCAGGTTTATTCTTATTTTTTCCCCCATACTATTGACCCTTTGGGGCAAACGAAAATAAAAAAAATTGATTTTATTGATTTAATTTTTTTTTTTCGTTCCCGAAATATTATTATTTTTTTTTTATTACCTCGGGACAACTTCGGCAGTATACTTTTGATTTCGGCCTGTTTTTTCATTTTTATTTCAGATTGCATTAAAAAAAACCCATAGGGCGTCGCTCGTCTCTCATTGGTCAAATAACCACGCCTTTTTTAACTTCCCAAATCAAAAACAGGTCGCTCCATTTTTTTCCCACGGCTTGGTTGGTAAGCTGGACGACCCGCCCCTGTCCCCCTTTTGATTGGTGGTTTTGCTGCCCAATAAAAGAGCTTAAACATTTTGAATTACTGTTTTTCCGGAAGTCTCTCTTTGCTATTCCTTTGTCGCCGGTCTCGGGGACAAACGGTTGTTTTGGGGTTTAACAGATTTTTTTTATAGAGGGTTTCCCGCTTTATCTGATAATTTTTTTTAAAACTTAAAAAAAAAGATTTTTTTTTTCATACTCCAGCCCCCAAGGCGTGGCCCGAGTTTCCCTTGCGCCGATTCCCATAGACTACAAGGGGAGAAGTAGCTCCGCTCTGATTGGTGGGATAGGAACCCACCCTGCTCACCAATCAGCTTTTTTCTTTTTTACTGATTTTGAACTGTCCCCCCTTTGATTTTGATTGGTCCAAACTTCCATAGGATATAAGGGGTTTTGTCCTCCTATTTAGGTCAATTCTCCTCATTAGCTTATAATGGGTTTTTGTCCCCTATTCCGATTGGCGGTTTTCGCCCAATGGAATAGCTTTCGAATTTAAATTCGTTTTTCCCCGGCAATTTCCAATTCCTAATTCTTGATGTGCGCCTTTTCTAGATTTTTGGAAAGGTTTTTTTTTTTTTTTTTTTTTTGAGGTTTCGCTTTTTTTCAGATAATGTTTTCCGCCTTTAAAAAGGCGATTTTTGATTATACTCCGCCGGAATCTTTAATGTTTTTCTCGCTGTTTCTGCCTGTCTCGCAGGAAACATGTGAGGCAAAAGTCCCGCACAGCCCCCAGTCCCCGCACTGGCCCCACACACTGGCGAGGCGCAGGGAATTTTTCCCCCCCATGTTGAGCCACCCCCTGGAGGGGAAATTTTAGGCCAGCGCCCATGCGCCTCGGTCCCCCCCACGGGCCCCTCAAACACTGGCAAGGCACGGCGGACTTTTACATAGCATGTATGAGCGCGCCCAGCGCAGACATAAATAGCCGTTTTTTGGGGGGAAAAACGGGGGGGAAAGGTGGCCCCCGACGTGGCGAGATTCATACTGTCGCCCTATTTGTCTCTTGTGCTTCTTATTTCATTTAATTTGCATCAGGGGCCCATAAACGGGAAAACCAAATTACGTGCTAACAATATTTTAGGATCTGGCATTCACCAACAGTTTTAGATGCTTAGTTGGCTGTAGGAGGTAAATGGAATGATGTGCATTGTAACATTCAATTTCCTAGAATGTAGAATAAAATATTTGTTTTGAGTATTGTAAATAAATTGACATGCAAACACCTTTTTATAAACAATAATATTATTCTTTTCTTTGTAAAGTAAAAAAAAGTATATCGTCAAGACCTGATTAACATCTGTGTTCTTTTTGGCGCGGAAGATTCTGTCTAAAATGTCATGAAAATAGTGAAGCTTGCAGGCTCTGTTTTTGCCGTTAAAATGCCAGAAACCCTGTGAACCCCATTATAGTCAATGGGATTTGTCAGTGGCATCAATGTCTGTCAGTTAATGCAGTGTTCCCCAACTCCAGTCCTCAAGGTCCACCAACGTCATTTTTTTAGAATCTCCCACAAAATTTGCATACATAATTAAATCCCCTGGCAGGGAAAAAGAAATCCTGTGTGCTAAGGAAGGGGAAAACTGACTGTTGGGGGGTTGGGATGGAGTTGGTTCCCCTGATTAAAATGGACCTGGTGCTACATCCGCAAATGGATCCTCCCTGGTTTGAACCAGGTCTAAGTAGTTAAACCAAGAAAAATCCTAAAAGCAATTATTTTTCCTTTTCAAAAAAGGGGTTTTTTCCTTGCCACCTTTTTTTTTTTTTTTTTTTTTTTTTTTTTTGGTTTTTTGGGGGGTTGGGGGTTTTTTTTTTTTTTTTTTTTTTTTTGGGGGGGGTTTTTTTTTTTGAAGTTGAATTTAAAAAAGGGGTTTTAAATTTTTTTAGAAATTTCCCCTTGTGCTCAAAGGGGGCCCTTTTGTATTTGTGCTTCTTTTACCCCCAAAGGGTGTCATCACCGGCTTTCCTCCTCTGTCAAAGAAAGGGCTGTTTTTTAAAAACATTGGAGTGATGAGAGGAAAGTTTTGGTCCCGGGACAAGGGTCTAGATTAAAACCCCGCATGAACCAAACCTGTTTTTTTTTCCCCTTTTTTCAATGCACAGCCCGGTTGCTTTCCTTTTTTTTTTTATTTGCACTGTTGCTAATTAAAAGGGAGTACGAGGACGGGGTGAATGACGCACCGGGGGTTTTTAACACTCAGAGCTGTGAGAGAAGAAGTGATATTGAGAATGTCTTATGAATGGAAAATGTTTGTTATTTCATTTGCAAGTTCCACGAAATTTTATTTTCTTGGCAAAACCCTTTAAGGCCAAAGCTTTAAAATTTACTATATTCCAAATTGAAAAGTAATTTTTATATCCTGTATAGAGAGTAAAAAAGACAAAAGGACCCCCGAGAGAGCGAAAACAAAATGCCCATTTTTTTAAAGGCAAAGTCAACATTTAGGACTAACATTAGCAAGTTTTCCCCATAGTATTCTTATTTTTTCGAGGTTTAACACAAATTTTATCATCCCGTAGCATAAAACAGGGGAGTATCTCTATTTACCTGAGTTGAAGCTTGCAAAACACCAGATTGTTCTCAGGCTGTGTGAAAATCTTATGAAGTTGCAAGCTAATAAAATGGCTGTAAGCAAATATAAAATGGCTGAAGCATTGATACATACAGGAGAGCTGACATTTTTCTGCTATTTAATCCCCAACAACGATAGTGTTTATAAGATGGCTGGGAATAACTATAGCCATAGAAGTCATAGTGGGGCTATTGGGAGTCAAGAGGTTGAAGTGCCCCTTAGCACTCTTTTGTTTCCCATACATTTTAGGTTTATTTTTAAACCCTTTAATTATTGCACTTTTGCCCCCGGGTTTTTCTTATTGTCATTAGGTGGTGGGGCGCAACCCTTTTTGCCATGGGCCCTAGGAATTCTTGATATATCCCTGATGACAGATGATAATCATAATAAAAAAAATCGAAATTTGGGAAAAGCACAATTCCCCCATGCAACCCTGTGCCCATACAATGCAACAGAATGTTCCACGGGTGTGTCAACCTCAACTTACCAATCCAAACTCCAAAACATAATTAAAGGGGTTGTCTCGTTACAACAGTTGGCCTCCTTATATGCTGATTGCCAAGCAGAGCTTGTGAAATGGAGGGGTGTGTTTCTCCGCCCAGCAGGGAGTATCTTCTCTCTCTGCAGACACGCCCCCAAAGTGTGTACTTGAGGATTCATTCTGTGTGAGCTGGAGGAAGGGAGAGGTTCTCAGCTGTCCTTGGAATCATTGGAAGTGAAAAGCTAAGTGTAACTCGATAGTTTATATCTAAATTTCTCGCTCACTCTACATACATGGTAACTAGAATGGGCATTTGACATTCAGGACTCTGGGAAAGATGGGGGATTTTTTTTTTACTCTGTCTCTCTCACACAGTGATATATCCTGCAGATTATTACACCTCTGACCTCTACAGATGTGCAGAACAAAACTATATGCTTTATCTGTTTGTGTTTACATGGGATTGCACATCTGTATCACACGTGGTTTACGTGGGACCTCAAATCTGTCTCACAAGTTTTTTTATGTGTGACTGCACAGTACAGCTGTGCTCTCTCTCTGTATGTAATTTGCGTGGGACTGCACTTTACATGGGACTACTGTGTTCTCTCTTTCTGTTTTATGTGGGACTGCACATGAGATTTACTTGGGTCTGCCGATGTAAGACCACAGCTGTGTTCTGTTTCTGATTTATGCACCAAAGTGATTTACACAGAACTGCATATCTGTGTCGCAAAATTGTTTTATGTGGGACTGCACATCTGTATCACAAGTGGTTTACGTGGGACCTCGAATCTGTCTCACAAAAGTTTTTTTATGTGTGACTGCACAGTACAGCTGTGTACTCTCTCTGTATGTAATTTGCATGGGGCTGCACAGCTTACATGGGACTGCTGTGTTCTCACTTTCTGCTTTATGTGGGACTGCACATGAGATTTACATGGGTCTGCCGATGTAAGACTGCACATCTTACATCTCTCTCTCTCCATGTTCATTCATTCCCGTCTGTGACCTCATCCCCCTGCGCGTTCCCGTCCGCGACCTGTTTACTATATCGCCTCAGCCTGCGCGTTCTCATCAGCGACCTGCGTGGGACATGGAGCTCAGCCGACAGCCTGTAATGCTTTAGCTGGGCGTAACCCAACCTGGGCTCAAACATCGTTGCTAAGCACAAATAAAGCAGCCCATTCTCTTACACCATAGCACATTGCTAATGGTAACCAAGGATGTACATGCTTACATTTTTGGTCCCCTCATTTTAACGCCTTAAGCCGCACGCCTGAAAAGTAGTTAATGATCAGAATATTTTTTTAGTTTTTGCCTCCTTACACTTCAACAGTTGTAACTTTTTTATTTTTTCAATGACGCAGTTGTATAGGCCTCGTTTTATTCAAGACAAGTTGTACTTTATGGGGGAATAGTTTAAATTAATTTATAAATAACTGCAGATTTTTTTTAAATGTTTTTATTTTTTTATTTTTACATTTTTTACACCATTCACATTTCACACTTAATAACTTGTTAGATTAATTCTACAGGTTATTACGGTCGTGTGGAAACCTAATATGTGTAGGATTTTTTTATGTGTGTAATGTATGCACAATTATTTTTTATTAAATATTCATTTTTATTTTATTTGTATTTTTTTTTACACTTTTTATGTTTTTAACTTTTTTTTTAAATCCCATGAAGGTAGAACTGTTTTACTTTTTTTTTTACACTTGGTAATGTATTAGCATATTCATCTGTATCAGTCTCAAACAGGCAGTGATCAGGACAGCACACAGTCTGCCCTGATCCCTGGCTTGTTACACAGACAGCCCTGGGGCTACTCTACTACCCCAGGGCTGAATAGGCAGCCAGTCCATGGGCTCTGTCGGGTCACCGGGCGTTCCCATCACCAGACAGTGCTGAGAAAGCCTTTGATTGCACTGCGGTGATGAACTGCGGCAATCAAAGGGTTAAAGCACCAGGGTGCGGAGGTCTCCCCTGCTCCCCGGTGGTTGCAGAGGCTGCGTTGGGAACAGGGCTTTGTAGTACAGCCCCGCTCCTAGCGCTGCTGCGGCACCGGTCGCCGCAAACTCCGATGTCTGCAGCGACGTCAAAAGACGATGGGCGGTCGTTAAGGATCTTCATAGTGGGACAACCCCTTTAATCCACGGACATCAGCATCTTCCCGAAATAGGATTCTTTTTATTCAATCTGTGTGAGCATCGTACAAATTTCAACATTTTAGCCCAAATGTTGTAGCCTTTTTCAAGCAATATTACCAATATTGAGAATTGCTGGACATTAAATTGGCATTATAAGCTTGGCACTAGCTTCTAGAAGACTGGCAATGTTACTTGAAAAAGGCCACAACATTTAGGCTGAAATGTTGCAATTTCTACGATGCTCACACGGATTGAATACAAAGAATCCTGTTTCGGAAGGTGCTGACTAGTGTTGAGCGATTTTTATCGACAAAGTTGAAATCGGCAGGGTTTTTATGGTGATCGAAATTTCCAGATCATGCGATAATTAAGGTTAAAATCTGAGCATCATCTATTAAGATCGTCCCTTTTTTCCCGGCGCTTCCTTTTAATTTTTGGCGGCCAGCAAATCAGATTACAGAATAGAGCAGGTGAGATGTGTGTGCGACGTCATGACTGGGATGTGTATGGTTGCGATTGGCTGGAAAAATCACATGACCCGTTTTACATAGAACAGCGTTTCCTGTTTCAGCCTCAGTGTCTCTCCAGCGTCTCATAGGGATAGGACCTGCGCTCTGCCTGTGGCCAACAGCTTAGTGAAATTAGTCTTTTTCTGCACAGAGAACCTCTACTATTAGCTGTGATCCTTCCAATTTAGTTATATTAGAGTTTTTGAAGATTTTATGTAGTTAGTAGAGAATTTTAAAGCAGCATCTACCGCTGTAAATTCAACAGCGGGGCGAGCAGGGGAGGGCCCCGGGGCGAACACAGACAAGCTCTATCTATAAAGAACACGGATAAAGTTCACTAAGACTTAGTGTAGACAGTGTAGGGGAATATCGTTAGTATTATCAGTGTGCTTTTGATATATTTCCTGGATAGTGGGGAGCCTGAACTTATATTGGATACACCTCATTTCTAGTAACGGCAGGTCGCTTTTTTCGGTGCAAAACTCCACTTTTATTATCAGTGAACATTTCAGATATGTGTTCATTTTAATTTTACCCATTACACCTGTGACTGTTGATATATCCACCTTGCAGTTAAATTACAATCCAGCAATCTTGTAGTCAGCACAGGTTGTTTGTTGCCAAGATTTTCCCTGTATTATACGAAAACATAACAGTTACGTTTTTTTTGACTTTTGCGCACCCAGCATTGTTCATTGACGGGAGCATCCAAAGTAAATTTTTAAAACAGCAATTCTTTTAAATTTACCACAGGTGAATTGAAAGGTGCAAAAAATACCGTTTTTATACCAAAACATAACAGTTACGTGTTTTTGACTTTTGCACACCCAGCATTGTTCATTGACGCAGCATCCACGTAAATCTTAAAACAGCAATTCTATAGTCCACACGGTGAATTGAAAGGTGCAAAAAATACCCTGTTTTATCCGAAAACATAACAGATGATTGTTTTTTGACTTTTGCGCACCCAGCTTTGTTCATTGACGCAGCATCCCCCGTAAATCTTTTAAAACAGCAATTCTATAGTCACCACAGGTGAAATTGAAAGGTGCAAATAATACCGTGTATTATACAAAAACATAACAGATACGTGTTTTTTTGACTTTTTGCGCACCCAGCATGTTCATTGACGCAGCATCCATGTAAATCTTAACACAGCAATTCTATAGTCACCACAGGTGAATTGAAAGGTGCAAATAATACCGTGGGATTATACGAAAACATAACAGATACGTGTTTTTTGACTTTTGCGCACCCGCTTTGTTCATTGACGCAGCATCCACTAAATCTTAAAACAGCAATTCTATATTCACCACAGGTGAATTGAAGGTTCTGTGACTTTTATAACCCAAGTGTGTTGCCTAAGATGTAGCAAGTATCCATTTGAATGTTTTTGGATGTTATTTCAGCTTCTCCAGCCTTGTTTGGGTGTAATAATGAAGGTGTTTGTTGCTCTCCCATAGACTTTAATGGTAATCGCTCATAATCGATGCTCACTATCGAAAAACCTTATCGATAGCGGCCGACTATCGACTATCGCTCGATCTCGATAGTCAACGCAATCGCTCAACACTAGTGCTGACATCTGTGGATTAATTATTTTTTGTAGATGATAATGATCACAATATGCACTGATGCCTTTGTAATAATAACAACAACAATATGAAATAATGCCATAATTTTGTTTAAGCCTTTTAAACTACATTGAAAGAGTATTTGTATTTAGAAAAGTCAAATACTTCAAGCATTATATATTGGCCTGAGAAATTTAAATGCTAAATTAAAGCTTAAGTGTCCAATTGATTGTAAGTCAGATAATTTAATAATGGAACAGACGAGACTGCTTCACTAAGACTGCAAAGCCCTGAATTGAGCTCTTTTCAGATCTGTCAAGAAAGTTTATAAATAATAAACGTTCAGCCTGCTTTATTAGGAATAGTGCCAAGGTCTGAGAATGTGCAGCATAGGGAAACCAAAGTTACATCTAAAAAAAAGAAAAAAAAGAGATGAAATCAATCCATCCTCTCCATGGAAATGAAAGAACAACCCCTGGCCAACAATCCAGCACTCAGTGTTCATTAGTACAACACAGTTAAAATATCATTTGGCTATGAAGACAAGTTTTCATAAGCTTTATGTTCAAAACAGCATGTTAGATGGAAATGACTGGCACAAACATGGTTCAGGTAAAATGACTGCTCTGTAATTGATAGAAAGTACCTAAAGAACGTATAAAATGGAAACACTAGGACTTGTGGGCCTGACCATACAAAGCTCTGAATACGCCATTAAATTAGATGCCTGATTAAACAATCCTACACTGCTGTTGAGGTGCTGAACGCAATGATCACAGTAAAATTGATAGCAATGGCAGCTACCTGATGTCATTCTGATGAGGAGCTGTCAAAACAGAAAAGAATAAATTGTTTCTTAAACTTCAGTAGCAGACAGTTTGATTGCAGCACCATGAGCAACCTGTAATGACTTCCCAACAACTGTAAACCATGTCACAAAGTATGCTTTGTTTTTCGGGTTAGGGATGATTTATGCTGAAGAAAGTATTTGACCAAAACTACCAAGAAGACTAATAATGCCTATGGGTTCAGATGACCTAAAATATAACCTGTATTAATGTATTCTAAAATTAGAAAACTACCAAAAAATCCCAAAAAGGCCAAAAAAGTAGAAAAATTAAAAGATGAAAAAATGAATAAACATAAGCACAGGAGCACCCTACAAATCTCCACACAGTACTATGACAGCAACAACTAACACAATAATAACAATAAAGAAAAACACAAGACAACAGATACTAAAACACAGGAAAACAAATATTAAACAACAACGACTAAAAAAGTACTAATGTCTACACAATCACAGTACTATAGACACCCAGGTAACAAGGCAAACACTATTAATCCTTAACCATGGCAAACATATCCAACGCGTTTCCCCCACAGGTCCTGTGGGTTCATCAGGGAATACAAGGTATAGAAAGAATGTGTGTAAATAAGATATACATTGCATAGTATGTATTGCTTACGTCCCTTAGATATGATGATAAGTATAACAGGTCCCTGATCCCTTGATAAAGAATAGTACTGCTCGGGATAGTAGCCACAAAGATGACTCAAATGGCAGCCCAAATAAAGCATTTGCTCATAATTACAAAGATTGCTATAACTCTAATGCAGGATTATTCATGGGCTATATCTCTTGGCTGGAAGCAAACATAAAATGGCTGAAGCACTGATAATAACAAAGGTGTATGAGACTACATCTGTCAATTTTGACAGAGTGTGGAGGTGACGGCGGCAGCCCCAGCAGCATGAGGTCAGACAGTGGCACAATACTTTGGGGTGGCAAAAAAAATGTGAGGGCGCAGAGTTCACAAAGACAGGTGTGGAGGTGACGGCGGCAGCCACAGCGCAGCATGAGGTCAGAGAGTGGCACAATGACATTCTGGAGGTGTCAAAAAAGGGGTAGGCCCAGGGGTGGCACAAGCACATTTTTGGGGGTACGGGGGCAGCAGCAGAGGTCAGGGCATGGCACTATGACATTCTGGAGGTGGATAAAAACTGGAATAGGCCACAGAGTGGCACAATGACACAGTGTGGAGGTCAACAACGCAGCAGCAGCATGAGGTCAGACAGTGGGCACAATTACTTTCTGGAGGTGGCAAAAACAGAGTAGACCACAGAGTGGCACAATAACACAGTGTGGAGGTCACGCAGCAGCCACACAGCAGCATGAGGTCAGCAGTGGCACAATGACATTCTGAGTGGCAAAACAGGAGTAGGCCACAGAGTGCACAAGACACAGTGTGGAGGTCAACGGCAGCAGCACATGAGTCAGACAGTGGCACAATATCATTCTGGATTGCAAAAAAACTGGAATAGGCCACAGAGTGGCACAATGAACAGTGGTGGAGGCACACACAGCACAGCACATGAGGTTTCAGCAGTGGCCCAATGACATTCTGGAGGTGGCAAAACAGAGGTAGGCCACAGAGTGGCACAATACACAGTGTGGAGGTCACGGCAGCAGCAGCATGAGGTCAGGGCAGTGGCACAATTATAACATTCTGGAGGTGGACAAAACAGAGTAAGCCAAGGGGGGCGGGGGGGGGGGGGGGGGGGGGGGGGGGAGATACAGGGGTTGTGTGGGGGGGGGGGGGGGGGGGGGTGGATATATATAAAATTTGGGGGGGGGGGGGGGGGGGGGGGGGGGGGGGAGTGCACTGGGAACACAGGTGGAGGTCACGGCAGCAGCCACAGCAGCTGCATGAGGGCAGGAAGGGGCACAAGGACATTCTGGAGGTGGCAAAAACAGAGTAGGCCACAGAGGGCACAAGACACGTGTGGACACGCAGCACAGCATAGGTCAGACAGTGGCACAATGACATTTCTGATGTGCAAAAAACAGGAGTAGGCAACAGAGTGGCACAATGACACAGTGGAGGTCACGCAGCAGCAGATGAGGTCAACAGTGCCCCCCCCCCCACAATGACATTCTGGAGGTGGCAAAAACTGGAGTAGCCACAGCGTGGCACAATGACGAGAGTGTAGGTGACTGAGGCAGGTAGTTAGAACCACTCATTTCTCCATTTGGGTGAGGCGTCATGACTGATGTATTTTTGACGCCTAAGGCATTGGTATGTGGAAATCCTGGCCGATCCAGCCTGATTCAGCTTGACAAAGGTCAGTCGTCCACATTTCCGTGGACAAGCGTGTTCTCCTTGGGTAAACGATGCACCCCCCCCCCCCCGACACTGAACACCCGCCTCTGATGCCACACTACTGGGCCCGGCGCAAGACAGCTTCTTCCCACTGCAACCTCAGTTGCCGCGCACACATCCAGTTTAGGGGGGGGGGGGGGGTTGGGGCGGGGGGGGGGGGGGGGGGGGGGGGTGTGGTAATTGCGAATAGGACCAGCGATCTCTAACGTGGGTGTGGCAGAGTGCTGTCCAAGTAGGCCACCACCTGTTGGTTCAGGGTCTGCTCCAGGTCCTACTGCTGCTCCGGCGACTGCCCCTCCTCACTAGGCGGGTGAAGGGAAGCTGCTCATCAGGTGACTCCAACTTAGGTGCTGCTGGGGAAAAAATTTTGGAAGGGCAGTTACTCGTACTGCTCCGACCCCCCCAACTTCCTCCCAGCAGCAGCCCCGGCAGTAGTACGTGAGCGCTGAAGAACCCCCCAGTCAGACCTGTCAAGGAGGACGATCCGCACATAGGCAGCGGCCAAACTGACTATGGAGGATTTCCCAATAGTATTTGAGTTGCCTCCCTCTCAATAGCTGGGAAAAAGGCTCCCATTTGACCGGTAGCGAGGTCCAATAGGGTAGAGAGCCAGAAAGTCAATTCCTGCCATGCTGACTATTCGGCTGTCACTAGGCCGCGCATATCAGCAATGCTGCGGGCCACTGCACAAGTGACTCCGAGGAGCTCCCTGCCCTCCATCACCACTGTATACTGCCCACGGTTCTTGCGGATCAATCTGCCTCGTCTTCCTCATCCTCCATGCTACCTCCCTCCAGCTGCTCCGTGCGTCCTCCTCTCTTGTCAAATGGGTAGAAAATCCAATTCATTTCACAGACAATGCGTCTGCTCCAGTGTCCGCCTCCGCCATCTTCAGTCCCCCACCGACCTCATGTGGCCACGAGATGTAGTCGCCACGTCCCAGTCCCCGCCCAGACAGATTTTTCAGCATCTGTTCAAGGACACTGAAGCATGAATGACGTTATTCATCCCGAGTCCTGGCTGACAAATAATGTGGCCTCCTCGAATGGCCGCGACAAACGGCAGGTGTCACGCAATGAGCTGCCACTGGGCTGACATCACAGTTACACCAGGGAGTACTCCTGTCCCCGCCTGGATCATCAAAAAAAATCGTTAATGGCCTTTCGCTGTTTCATACAGTCGGTCCAACATGTACAGGCTGGAATTCCAACGGGTGGAAACATCGCAATGGCATGCGTGCCACTGGCCGCTGCTGCTGCTGCGGCGGCAGGATGGGCCACCACACTGAGCACGTTCACCCAGGCCACCGGATGGGTGACGCTGCATGTGTTGACGCACGGCCGTGTGCCAAACGTTAGCTCCCTGGCCACGCTCACTTTCTGCCACAGATTCTACATATACCCATATTCGGCTCCTCCGTGTTCTTAGCAAAGAACTGCACACATCCGCCGAGTAGCGATTTTAAACCGCCAACGCCTCCGCACTGATGACTACTACGCCCGCGCCTCGCTGAGCCCCTGTGCCGCTACTTTCTTGGACCTGCAAAGCGGGTTTTCTACCCCGTGGCCGCTTGGATCCCGACCTCACACTGCTGCTACCCTGCTGACTCATGGCTACACAACCCACTTGTGGCTGCGCCGCTGCGACACGCAAGCGTAACGCCCTCCTTCTCCTGACAGATGATGAAGCCCAAGTGCGGTCGGCTACATCGTCATCTATTTTGTTTCATCGTCACTGCGCCTCATCCCGGTCATGGAATGCAGGGGCTGACCCCTCACAACAGACCCCCAGCCACTCTCCACATCTAGACTTTTCCGCTCCTGCAAGGACGCAGGGGATATTGGGCCCCATTTCTTTTTTGCTGCCAAGTAGCTGCTGACTCGCCCTCCTCAAATTGTTCAGCCCTCGCTATATAGTGGCGCTGAAGCCCTGACCACATAGTAGAATCTCTGGCTGAGGGAACCGGATGGGACAGAGGCGGTGAGGACCTGATGAGGGCGTTGACCCGCTCCGGGCCAATGCCAACTAAGGTTGTTGTCTGACTATCCCACAGACTCTTGGCTGGGGTTGTCAGATGCATCTGAGGAGGAAAGGGGTGGGTAAAAAAAAATGACCTATCGTCCAACTCAATCAAGAACCCTTGTTACTGTCAACACACTGCCGCTAAGATGAAAGCAGCCGTTGTGGCCTCACCACCGAGTGACCCCTGCGCGACGTCCCCCTTGCTGTGCTGTGACCGGGGCCTCGCCAGGAATGTTTTTGTGGTGCACTCGGATGGTGACGAGCCTGCCACCATCTCTGTCTGCAGGCTGTTTGTTTCTAAATGTACTGACACTGTTTGAATGAAATACTGTATATATAAATACACACCCTGACTAGTGTGAGCGATTTTTATCGACAAAGTTGAAATCGGCAAGGTTTTATGGTGATCGAAATTTCCAGATCCATGTGATAATTAAGTTACAAATCTGTGCATCATCTATTACAGATCGCGCCTTTTTCGGCGCATCCTGTGAATTTTGGCGGCCGAGCAAATGAGATTGAAAGAATTAGAGCAGGGTGAGATGTGTGTGCGACGTCATGACTCAGATGTGTATGGTTGCGAATTGGCTGGAAAAATCTCATGACCGTCGTTTTTATAATCATAGACCAGCATTTCCTGTTTCACAGCCTCAGTGTCTCCGCAAGCGTCTCAAGGGATAGACCTGCGCTCTGACCTGTGGCCAAAAGCCTGCAGCGAATTAGTCCTATTCTGCACAGAGAAACCTCTAACTATTAGCTGTGACCTTCCAATATTAGTTAGAATAGAGATTTGAACATTTTATGTAGTTAGCTAGAGAATTTTAAAACCACATCTACCGCCGGTAAAGTCACGGCGTGGGAGCGGGGGGGGCCCCCGCGGGCGAACACAGACAAGCTCTATCATAAAGAACACGGGAATAAAGGTCCAACCAAGACTAGTGTAGACATTGTAGTGAATACTTTATTATTAACAGTTTTTGCTATTGAAATATTTCCTGGAATAGGGCAGCCTAACTTATATTGGATAAACATCATTTCTAGTAACTGCAGTCTCTTTGTTAGCTCAAAACGCCACTTTTAGGATCATATACATTTCAGAGAGGTGTTCAATTTTTACCATTACACCTGTGTCTTGAATATATCGCAACTTGCACTTAATATTCAAACCAGCAATCTTGTAGTCAGCACAGGTTTGGTTTGTTGCAAAAATACCGTGTATAGTACGAAAACATCACAGTTTACGTGTTTGTGACTTTTGCGCACCCAGAAACACTGTTCATGGACGCAGCATCCTACGAAATCTTAAAACAGCATTCTATTTTCACCACAGGTAATTGAAAGGTGCAAAAAATACCGTTTTTATACTCAAAACATAACGTTACGTGTTTTTTGACTTTTGCGCACCACACTATTCATTGACGCAGCATTTACGTAAATCTTAAAACACAATTTCTAATATCCCACAGTGAATTGAAAGGTGCAAATAATACCGTTTATTATATCAAAGACATAACAGTTACGTGTTTTTTGACTTTTGCGCACCCAGCACTATTCATTGACCATGCATCTACGTAAATCTTAAAACAGCAATTCTATATTCACCACAGGTGAATTGAAAGGTGCAAAAATACCGTTTATTATATCAAAACATATCAGTTACGGTTTTTTGACTTTTGCGCACCCAGCCTGTTCAGTACGCAGCATCTACGTAAATCTTAAAACAGCAATTCTAAATTCACCACAGTGAATTGAAAGTGCAAAAAATACCGTTTATTATATCACAAAACATTACAGTTTACGTGTTTTTTGACTTTTTGCGCACCCAGCACTGTGCATTGCCGCAGCATCTCCGAAAATCATAAAACAGCAAGTCTATATTCCCCCACAGGTGAATTGAAAGGTGGCAAAAAAAACCGGTTAGTATATCAAAACATTTACCGTTACGGTGTTTTTTTTGACTTTTGCGCACCCAGCAACTGTTCATTGGACGCAGCATCTACGTAAATCTAAAACAGCAATTCTATATTCACAACAGGTGAAATTGAAAGGCAAAAAATACCGTTTATTAACCAAAACATAACAGATTACGTGTTTTTGGACTTTTGCCCAGTCCAGATTTGTTGATCAGACACCGTGCAGTTAAATTTGAATCCAGCAATTTTCTTTGATTAGAAGGGAGTTGCGAATAGCTGTGATTTGCTGTCTTTTATTAAGAGACTTTCCAAAACTATGCCATACCTCTCAATTTTTATATTTCTGACACATGGAGAATACAGGTGTAAGCGAGCAAAGAGGGGGTAGCACATGGAGGAGAGTACAGAAAAGGTGTTCCTTCCAGTGCTGGCGACAAGATACACGCATGCCAGCGGACGTCAGTGCAGGACCGTCAGGCCTGTCATCGCTGGGTCAGGCCCTGTGAATCTAAGTAACGAACATCGTCACCAATCCTGTCCTTCAGTGGTTAATGCAACCTGCATCTAGCAGTCTTACCTCCTCGCAGTCACGGCCACAAATGTCGTCATCAGCATCATCAGCATCCGACAAACATGAAGCAGCCCAAATGTCAACTCGTGTACCCACCACTGTGGAGAATCCTTGTCTGAAGACCTCTTTTGATTTGGGAAAAAAAACAAATGCGGTTGGGGTCAGAAGGCATGTTAAAAGAATCAAGAGGATGATTTAGTCTGCCTGACTCCCAGTTACTGATGCCATCAGAGGAGGTGAAGGAAGCCGGTCAATCGGCAAAAATCCCGGTGCGGTCGCAACGCTTGCAGTGCCCCTTGCGTGTAGCCCCCAGCTTTCTGGATGCAGAAAGTCAGGATGACCAAGTCACCTGTGTTGATGATGATGATGATGAAGACATTGCGGAAATCATCCTGGTCTTTTCGCAGAATTTTGCTTGCGAGTGTTCATCAGTGACGAGAGGAAGACCGATGGGTAGTGTCAATACGGGTCCCACCACAAAAAGGGAGACGGGCGGTCGCAATATCCGCTGATATTTTCCGCCAGCCCACGTCAGCGCATACCCCGCTCCTCGCTTATCGCCGTCGTAAAAAGGTTCCAGGACCTCTCAATCCTGGGCGTATGCTGGGGGGGGGGGGGGGTGAGGGGGGGGGGGGAGTGGGATCACGAGGAGGCACTCGCGATGTCATATGCCGCCTTTGCCGTAAACGCATAAGTAGAGGCAAGACCGTTAAGTGGTTAACCACCACTCACATGTCTAGTCCACATCAGCGAGGCATAGTGAAATGAGGGAAAACTTGGCCACAAAAGGCCAGACCGACCGGCCTCCACCACTGTCACACCCTCGGTCTCCGCCCTCCTCCTCCTCTGCCACCACCAAGCGTTCCCTCAGCTGCCCATGTCTCTCAGAGTCATGATCAGATCAGCCTCCGCTTCACATCCACCGCGCCCGAGTACCACCAGCACACCACCAGAGACACATCCTACCCCTTCTCCTTCCACCAGTTTGACGACCTGCAGCCCTACACGCCAGTCGATGCAGCCAGCCTTCTGTCTTCCAGGTTTGGGAGCAGAAAAACACTTTAACCCAACCATTCCCAAAGCCAAAAGCCTGAATGTCGGCTTGCCACTTTTGGCCTTGAAATGTTGCCTTTCCGTCCGTGGACACAGATGTTTCCGCGGGGCGGGGGGGGGGGGGGGGGGGGGGGGGGGGGGGGGGGGGGGGGGGGGGGGGGGGGGGGGGGGGGGGGGGGGGAGGGGGGGGGGGGGGGGGGGGGGGGGGGGGCGGGGGGGGGGGTGGGGGGGGGGTGGTGATGGAAAGAAGCTGGCCCCCAAGACCAGAATGCCAGCAGGCTGGTCGTTGCCAGAAAGCCTCATCTGGCCAGCCAAGGGTCCATCTAAAATTTCAAGCGCTTGTCTGCATCCTGTGGTCCGGAAAAGCCATCTACCACCGGCACTTGGACTAGTAAGCACGGCCAAGGCGCTATAGCTCGTGACAGCTCACTGGGTGAGCTGGTGGATGTCTCTGGGGGTGACGGTGGCTCTCAGGCTCGGCGCACGCTCTTCAAAACCGCAGGGATGGTGCAGGGCTCTTTCCCCCAAGGTCCTCTGGTGGCATCACTGGCCCAGAGACACCAAGGCCGTGTTGAAATGTATCTGCCTTGGAGGACCGTCCACACACAGGTCAGGAGCTTTGGACGGCTCTAAGCAACGAGCCCCGAGTGCTGGCTGGGTAAACAAAAACCTTGTGCCAGGCAAGGTGGGGTGAGATAACGGGCAAATCTGC
Source organism: Phyllomedusa bahiana (assembly GCA_025379985.1). NCBI lineage: Eukaryota > Metazoa > Chordata > Amphibia > Anura > Hylidae > Phyllomedusa > Phyllomedusa bahiana. Next base: position 23,562 of record JAODAL010010955.1, on the reverse strand, counting down.
GGGCCCCGCCCTTAAGATCGGTAGGCGGGGAGCACATCCCTTGCCTGGCACATGTCAAAAACCCTTTGTCGTCCAAAATTTTCTAAAGACTACCCGGTCTGGACTCCCCTTTTTGAAGAAGGCCGAGGTCTAAATTTCGCATTTTCCCGCCTTTTCGGCACCCTGCTTTCGTCCCCCTTTGGCTGCGTTGCAGCGTCAGCCGGCCTCCCCGTCAACCTTCTCATTGTTGACGGGGAAAGCCCCACGCTGGATTCCACCCCCAAAATGCCCCCACCCGATTGTGGCAGAAAGCGCAATGCCATTACGCATACAAAGGGGGACAAAATGGCCTGACAAGCAGGGGTTAACGGCCCCTCGGGTGTTAAACCACCGAGAGTGGGGGGAAAGGGGGAAAGAGCTTTTCACCATCCTTCCCCATTTTTTTAAAAAAGCCCCAAAAAATGGTCTTGGGGACAAGGGCCCTTTTGTCAGCATGAGCATTGTGGTGATCTTAGTTTTTGGAACGTTTCTTTGGGAACACTCTGAAACAACGGGTTTCCCGGCCAGCGCCGGGGGAGGAAAAGGGACACAATGCGGACAGGGAGCCTTTCTTTTCCTTCAAATCCCACAAGGCCCAAACATTTTTTCAAAATTTTTCATCGGTCTTCATTGGGCATTGGTTGGGGGTCCAGACAGATCAAGGGGGGCGCATCACTCTCAGGGTCATCATCTCGGGCCCAAGCCCAAGGGCTGTGTTAAAGGGCTGTCCCCGGAAGGCAAGAAAGGGGAGGAGGAGGAGGAGGTATTTTCAGACACCGATTTTAAACCGACGTCCCCGGGCCTTTGGGAAAAAGAGGGGGCCCGCAAATTTGAGGCGGGGGAGGAAGATGGGGAAAGATCAGTTTGCTGGTGCCCCTCAAACCCAAGGCTTGGAAATCAAAGCTCCATCCCACAGGGTTGGGTTTGGGAATGCTCCATTTCCCCCAAACCATAAAACCTGGGCATTAAGGCCATCAAAATGAACAACATTTTACTGGGTGGCCCCCCCTGGACCCCCCCGGTAAAAAACCCAAAAATTTCAGCATTTTTCCTTCCACCCACCCAAATAGGGGAGTAAAATGCGGGAAAATTTGGAGCCCTTTTGCTGTTTTGATCAATTTGGAACATCTGTTGTGTTTTGCTTCAGGGTTTTCCCCAAATTTCACTTTTGGAACAACATCACGACATACAGCAGTAGAGTGCCCAAGTAGGCATAGGGGCCAGCAGAAAGGAAAAGGGGGGCCCAAAACCCCTAATGGGTGACCTCTGGCAATCTTTTTTTTACCCCCTCCCCAAAACGCATGCAATGCAGGGCACACATCCAACACAACAAGTTTCCCCAAAGCTTTAAGATCATGGTGCACGACTATCTGCGCTCAACACCGATTTTTTGGAAATGTTTTCCCGGGCCCAATAGACTTCGGGGTACCAAAATGGACGAAGGGCCCGATGGCTCGTCACCCATAGGGGTGTTGTCCTGCCAGAAAGCCAAAGCGCCATATCCGAGGGGGACCTTCGGGCACAGCTGGGGAAAGTCTTTAAACGGGACAAACCATCCCGGTTTTTCCACAGTTTAATGGGGAAATCGTTTGACTTTCATAAAGGGATAAAACAAGCAGGATCTCTGAGGGAAGGTTGGGGCCCCCAATTGCCGAGGTCCCCCGATTATTTCCAGTCTACTTCACATTCCTTTTAAAACAGAAGGGTCCCCCTTTAAAAAACTTTTTTTTAAAATGATCATTTCTACTGTAATTTTTATTCTTTTTTCCCCAAACAGTTCATTTTCCCTGGTTTTTCCCTTGAGGAGACTGTAAAAGACAGCAAGGTTTCATGACAACACCTATTCCATTTACTCATTTTAATTTTAAAAGAATTTTTCGCATTGTCAAGGGTTTTGAGGCCCAAATTTTGGGCTGTGAATACAGCAATAATCATTTTCCTTTGAACAAAAAAGGGTGGCTTCTAAGTGGCTTTTTTCTCCCTCACAATTTTTAACATTTGGCTGAGAATTAAATTTTTTTAAATTTTTTTGGGGCATGCGCTTTGAAATGCAGCAATACAAAAAGGTCCAAATTTTAAAAAAAAAAATTGTTTTCTAACAGCCCATTTGTTTTTTCACAATTGACCAAAGTGGCTCAAGGGTCAGGCTTTGAAATTTTTGGGGGGCATTTTGCTGTGACATTGCAACTTTTACTACAGTCCTATTCTAAAAAATTTTTTTTTCTAACAGACATTTTGGGTTTTTTACAATTGGGCAAGAGTGGCTCAAGGGGGATGGTTCTGTCAGAAACAGGAAATAGGTAGGACACTGTTAATGGACACATATTAAAAAAATGGGCTTGTTTTTTTTCAAGTCTTTTAAAATAGCAAACAATCCCTGTATTGAGACAACCCAAATTTTTACAATGAAAAAAAAAAGAAACAAAAACAAAGGTGGGATTTTCCCTCCTATTTTAAAAATTTTGTTTTTTAAAATTTAAAAAACTAAAAAAATTGCATGTAAAAAAATAGCTGTTTTAAAAAAATTCCCCGGAATTGTACAAAAAGGGGGGTACAGGGAAAAATTGGGCCAAAAGTAGGTTTTTTCAGAGGACATGGATTTTGGAGCACGGACAGAGAACAAATAAAGAGACCATTTCCCCCAGGGACGTTGAGTAAAATGAAAAAAGAAAAGCCCAAAATAAAGGGGACCTGGGTTTTAACAGGGGCGTTAACCCCCATAAAATTTCCAAAATGAAGCTCAAATTTGGTGGCCCCACTTATACGGAGGGGGGGAAACGCTAAACCCCGGTAATTTACTGTGTACAGGGGGAAGGCTGGGGTTTCTCACACTTTTCCCCTTCCGCACTCTGCTTCAGCACGACAGTTTTCGTTGCTTGCGCATCCCGGGCATTTTAACCTGCGTGTTTTAAAAGATGACGGGCCCACCTGGGGTTTCACCCACCCACTGAACTCCGGCCCTGGGTCATGCTGTGGCCCCCGGCAGGTAAAAGTCAAATTCCAAAATTTTAACTAAAATGTTTGGGGAAAGACCTTTTTCCCCACTTTTTTTTAAAAAAAGGGGGTCAAGCAGGGTTTTTTGGGCTCATGCTGTGGCCCAGGACAGGATAGTCAATGCCAGTTCAACCCAAATGGGGGTTAAAGACTCCTTTTTCCGGCCCTTTTTAAATGTGGGGGGCAAGCAGGTTTGGGGCTCATGGGTGTTTGGGCCCCGGACAGGTATAGCCCAAAGTCCAGGAAAATAAAATGGTGGGGTTTAAAGACTCCTTTTTTTTTTTTTTTTTTCAAATTTTTTAAATGTGGGTTTAAGCAGGGTTTGGGGGTCATGCGTGGCCCCGGACAGGTAAAAGTCAATGCCAGTTTTAACTAAAATGGTTTGGTTTAAAGACTCCTTTTTCCCCGGGACTTTTTAAATTTTGGGGGGCATTCAGGTTTGGGGCTCATGGGTGTGGCCCAGGACGGTATAGTAATGTCCATGAAACTAAAATGGTGGGTTTAAAGACTCCTTTTCCGGCACTTTTTTAAAAGTGGGGGTCATGCAGGTTTTTGGGGGTTTATGCTGTGGGGGCCCAAAGGGAAAAGGGATAACAAGTCCATTTTTAAAATAAAATGGTGGGTTTAAAACTCCTTTTTTTTCCCGGGACTTTTTAAAAAAGTGGGGGTCCTTTCAAGGGGTTTGGGGGCTCAAAGCTGTGGCCCAGGACAGGTTTTAGTCCCAAGTCCCCTTTAAACTAAAATGGTGTTTAAAGACCCTTTTTTCCCGGGACTTTTTTTAAAAAAGGGGGTTTATGCAGGTTTTGGGGGTCATGCTGTGGCCCGGAAAAGGTAAGTCCCAAAGTCCATGAAACCCAAATGGTGGTTGAAAGACTCCCCTTTTTTCCGGGACTTTTTTTAAAAGTTGGGGGGCATGCAGGTTTGGGGGTCATGCTGTGGCCCAGGACAGGGATAGTCCAAAAGTCCAGTGAAAAAAAAATTTTTGGGGGTTTAAAGACTCCCTTTTTTTTGGCACTTTTTAAATGTTGGGGGGCATGCAGGTTTTGGGCTCATGCTGTTTGGCCCAGGAAGGTAAAGTTTAATGACCAGTTCAACTAAAATGGGGTTTTAAAGACTCCTTTTTTTCGGCACTTTTTAAATTTGGGGGTCCCTGCAGGTTTGGGGGGTCCCTGCTGGGGTTTTCCCGGACAGGGGTATTCAAAGTTTCCCTTCAAGTAACATGATGGGGTTTAAATCATTTCTGGGCCCTTTTTGGGACTTTTTAATTTGTTGGGGGGGTGCAGGGTTTTAAGTCAGGCGTGGACAAGACAGGGAAAAGTAAATGGTCTGTGGGCTTTTTTTTTGTGACTTTTTAAAAAACCCAAGTGTGGGTTTCCTAAATTTAAACAAAGGGAAACCATTTTTTACTGTTGTGGATGTTTTTTTTTCAGCTTTCTCCACCTTTTTTTTGGGTGTAATAATGAAGGTTGTTGTTCTCTCCCAAGACTTTTTGGTCATTTTGCGCATAAACGATCTCACCTTTTCGAAAAACCTTATCCCATAGCGGCCGACAAACGACTATCGATCGATCCATACCAAAGCAATCCGGGTCAACACTAACCCCCGACTCCAAATGAACCCCCCTAAGAAGCTTGGGTAACCCTTTGGGTATAAATTTTCGCTTTCCCCAAATGGGGCAGGGAAAAATTTTCTTTTTAGTGCCCCTTTAAAAACCCCCGTTTTATTTTTCTGAATATAAAAGCACAAACAGGTTTTAATTAACCCTTTGGGAAAAATGAATTAGGGTACAGAATTTCCTTTTGTTCGGTAAAAAACAAAGTTTCTTTTACGAGTAAAACTGCAGAAAAATACTTAATTAAAACCCTTTGGGTGTAAATTGGGGCAAAAGAAATTTTAGCAACCAAAACTACTAGCTTTTTTAAACGTGTTACAAAGGGGGTATTTTAAAAGCTAAAAACAACAAGAAAAAACTGTAATTAACCTTCGTTATGAATTAAGCTACAGGAAAAAATGTCTTTTTTTTTTGGGGGTGAACAAGTCGGTTTTTTTTTAGTCCCCCAAGCAGCAGAACAACGCTTAATTAACCCCGGATGTAAATTGCGCAAAAGAATTGAGCAACCAAAAACTACGAGCTTTGTAGCGTGTTACAATGGCGTGTATTTTACGCTACACAACAAGAGAAAAAACTTGTAATTAACCTTCGGTTATGAATTATGCTACAGAAAAAATGTATTTTTTGCCGGTGAAAAAGACGGTTTCTTTTAGTCACCACAGCAGCAGAACAACGCTTAGTTAACACTTGGATGTAAACTGCGCAAAAGAATTGAGCAGCCAAAAACTACCAGCTTTGTAGCGTGTTACAATGGCGTGTATTTTACGCTACACAACAAGAGAAAAACTTGTAATTAACCTTCGGTTATGAATTATGCTACAGAAAAAAATATCTTTTTTTGCCGTTGAAAAAGAACGGTTTTCTTTTGGTCACCACAACAGCAGAACAACGCTTAATTAACCCCTGGATGTAAATTGCGCAAAAGAATTGAGCAACCAAAAATGAAGTGATATTTGTATTGTAAAAACGCTGTTTCTTTAAATGAATACAACAGGAACAGTCTTAGATCACCCTTGGATATTCAATGTGCTGTGAGCAGATAGCATTAAAATGTATATGCCGCTGCACTGGACGCACACTGGACTTCAGATCCAATACCCCACAAAATCAGAAATAGAACGTTACGAGAAGCAGTCTCTGAGAACAAGCTGAGACACCCCCCAAAAATCGCTGCATAAAAATGAGTTCTTTAGTAAGAGATATCCTTAGCAGCCGTGGCAGCACCTTCCCTAATCAGTACAGTGAGAGCGGTATCAGCTCCCAGCGTCGCGCCCGGACTTATATAGTGCGGTGACATCACAGAATCCCGCCGGTCCCTGATTGGCTTCATCTCTGCACATGTCATGTAGGCTAGGCCCTTCTTCCTCCCAGAGTTCTTTGCCCCATGTAACGCCATGTGCTCACAGCCATTTTATCAATCAAAAGCACACTTCGTTCACCCGAAGTCCCCCAAACTTCGACTTCGTTCAGAACCGAAGTTTTCCTGAAATTCTAAACGAATTCCACTTCGTTAGAATCAATTCGCCCATCTCTAATAGTGACTCATGCCATGACATTTTTTACTTTTTACCATGTTTTAGTTGGCTTAGTTTGTGTTGATAATTGAACTAAAACTTTGATTCATTTTTGGCATGGGCACCGTACTTTAAGCCAGCAAGACCACTTCCCCTTTGTTGCACAAAGTGCTAAAGTGTCTAAAAATGTCACATAATAAATGTTCTGTAGAGCACCTATGCCAGTATTTTGGCACAATTGCCATAGTGAATGTCTGAAGAATATAACAACAACAACAAAAACATTAGAACTGGATGAGTAAAATCATTAAAATGTTATTTCTACATAACTTGAGACATAAGATAAATGTAACACATGAGATGACTATTCAGGTCTTTTTATCTTTCTAGGCCATTTTTGGTCTCATTGGAAAATTGTATGTTCTCATCCTTTGCCTATATGTCACTCTTGACACATACATTTTTAATTAAGAAGATAGCATATGCATTTGAAAAGAACAGATTTCAGAGATCTTTTATGATATTGAATTATTATGGAGTGTTTATAGAGATTTTTCATTAAATGTAACATAATGGTAATCTAATTTTCTAACACAGAAAATTGAATGGCTTTACAATTGCTATTCTATGTTCTCTTCTCAGATCAATGTTCGTCTAGGAGACAGCTGAAAGAGTTTACCATTGGAGACTGGACAATTCTTAAACACGCTGAGAACCAAAGTCAACAGTTTTCCAGATTTTATCAAGCTTCACCATTTTTTCAAGAAGGTTGGTTCTGCAAGAAACTCTTTTTAAAACAGTAATCCTTTGGTAGTGGTGCTGATCATATAGCAGGGATAGTGCTGCATGACTGGTTTCAAATAATTGAATCAAATGATTTAAATTAAGGCCTGCAGTCCAACTCCTGCTCATATGGGATTAGAAGACGGAGACTAGAGACCATTTCTTCGAAAACCTACTAATACATACAACACTGAGGCTGATTAGCACATTAATAACCAGGCATATCACTCCTTTGAATCTAACATTCTAAGTTGCTTCACATTTCCCCAATAAATCTCACAATCATTGTGATATATTACATCTATTTCAGTGATCTGTAGCTACTTTCTAGGTTAGATGTTTGCATCTTCACTTGTCAAGAGGAAGGTGATGTCTGTTGTAACAGTGTGGTACACCGCAAAGCACTTGGTGCATGCAAACACTTCCAGAATAAATCATTCCATATTGCATCAAATCCCCTGAGGGGTTTTGTACCTATGGAATCTGATGCTGTCACTACCCTTCCACATATACCTTAATCATGTTATTTATTCTGCTAGGAAAATGTACATTATGGTAGGAAGCTTTAATCCCACACTGCTGTTGATCTAATACCTTGAGAGAAGCAATCCCGGTGAAATGTGCCTTTCAAACACATATTTTGCCATACAAGACCCACAAAGTTTCTAATTATCATAACATTTCCATACATTTGTTCTGAGGGAGGTGTTTTTATATCTAGATTGACAGCAAGAAGTAAATGTTACCTTTAAGGTAGAACACTTTTTTCCCTGGTGCATTAGTTATTAGATCCTTAGTGGCTACCAAACACCAAGGGAAATATACTAAATTACTTTATTCCATCTCACATTTATTCTTCTCTATTCCCTACAGAACCCATCTCCCTGCTGTACCATCCAAATCCCCTTGAACATAGGCATCATTTCTAATTTTACATTTCTAACACATTTCAAACTGTTTTTAGCCAAATATATTCATATTGTACAATGTAAAGTGCTAGGGAAAATACGTATTTCTTGAAATAAAAGATAAATGTATTTTTCAGAGTTCTCAATATACACATTTCTATTGCTCGCTGTCTTTCATCAAACTCTCTTCCTAGGCTTAGAAAAGTTGATGTTGTTTTATAAATTATGCTAAAATTCTTGATTAACAGATGGTTTGGAAGTATGGTACCAATAATTTGCAATAATTCGCAAGTAAACAGTAGTTTAGTTAGCAGTGAATTATAAAACTATATAAAAGGGGAAAATATAATAATAATAACAATAATAAACAACAGCATTTATGTAATTTTATCAAATTGTTTTATACTACAATGTTTTTCTTGTTCTTTTATTGTATTTTATAAGCTTTTTATGTTATGTTTATGTATATAACATACATAGAAAACTGACCCTCATTTACTATCATGGTCTAATAGACCACATAAATTTAGACAGGCAGTCTAAAAATGTGCCAGATTTATCATAGACCTTTATTCTGTAAGATGCTGTAGTTTCAAAGAATTTAATGCTCAAATCTGGCAGTTTCAACTCTGTTCTGCAAGAAAAGAGTCCTTTTAATTCATGACCTGCCCACCTGAGCCTAGCCCTGCTCAACTCACAATGGACTAACCTATAACTTTGAATAGGCAGAAACATGTGAATAACTGTGAGGTGGGTGGGGCAAGCATTGGGTGGATGTGGCTAATACCTGCTCATGGATAAGCTGGACTATTTTCTGGCTGCAAACTGCCAGATTTGAGCATTAAATACTCTGAAACTGTTGCAATTTACAGAATAAGGGACAAGATACTGGGAACAGCATGTCTGTCTCTAGCATGTTCTTTTCTCAGCAAGACTGGCATAACCTGTGTGATAGGTTCTCTTTAAAGAGTACCTATCACCTCCAGGGAAACCTCATGAAATAAGAGGAGACTAAATTACAAACACGTCCTTAAATATGCATCATTAGGGAAATCAAATCATTTCACCTGTAATTCTGTTTTTTTTTTTTTTTTTTTAAAAGTGCTGGCCCTTTAAGACAGCTCTGAAGTCTGGCGCACATGACAGCTTGATGGATGATAATGTTGACAGTTGTATCAAATCTCCTGCATCTGAGCTGGGAGAGTCCACTGTGCAGGGGGGGGGAGCCTGTAAGTCTACATCATGTGCACACTGTTTTTCTCTGGCCTACTTTGTCTGTGCTTGATATAACACTAGCAGGGGTGTAATTTAGATGCCTGTAAAGCCTGTCACAATATGTCCTCAGTGTGTTGTTCCTGCAGCACTGTATGCAGTGAGAGGCTCAGATCACACTGTACAAGCAGCTATGTCCTCAACTCCCCCTGCACAGGTGGTATATCTCAACAGAAAGAATCCCTGCTACATGCAGAGCTCTACTAAGAAAGTGAAACTAAAAATCTGTCCCCCTGTAATACTGACATGAGCCCTCTGGATTGCTAATGACATATTGGAAAAAAGTCTTATAATTTCATCTACTACTATATTTTGTGTGTTTGTGTTTAGGTGATCGGTACTCTTTAAACCTGACACTTCTCTGCCCAGGCCTTCAACTCATCCAGATCCCTTTGTAATAAAACAATATCCTCTATTGGGTTCATTACTTTACAGAGTTTAGTATCATCTGCAAAGATTGATATTCGACTGTGCAATACTCCTGTAAGGTCATTAATGAATATATTAAAGAGAATAAGGCCCAATACTGACCCCTGAATATGTACAGAATATATATGTCACCCTGATCTATATAGTCTAGAACTAACCTCCTCAAAGAAGCTGATGAGATTAGTTTTACAGGACTGATCCTTCATAAACCCATGCTGGGATAGAGTTAAACATTTATTTTAGTTCTTAGTTCCCAGGATCACATTTTGGCCCCTTTTGGAATATTGGCACCACATTTGCTATACACCAATCCTTTAGGACATACCTCGTTACCAAACAGAAATTTTAAGAATAGTGGCCTGTCTGTCACGTTACTTAATTCCCTTAGGACACTGGGATGTATACCACTAGGACCTAGTGAATTGTCTATTTTAATTTTCTTAAGGCGGAGCTGCTCTTCTTCCTGTGTTAGACAAGAAACATTTAAGGTGGAATTTAGCTCATCCCCCTGCCCATCAACAGGAATGTAATTTTCCTCAGTAAATACGGTGCAGAAAAAACTGTTTAATAGGTTTAATAGATTTGCTTTCTCCTCATCGCCCTCTGCAACACCTCCCTCACTATTATTCAAAGGGCCAACATTTTCAGTTTGAATCTTTTTACTATTTATATAGTTAAAAAATATTTTGGTGTTATTTTTTCTCTTTCAAAATATGCCTTTCTGTCTCCAGCTCTGCTGTCTTTATAATTGCATAGTTACATAGTTAGTACAGTTGAAAAAAGCCACATGTCCATCATTATTTTACATATTTTATTTATTTCCTTATAGTTTTTAGTGGCTCTTCACTGCCCTCATGGTTAAGGAGCGTTTTTGGTTTAGTTGTGTTAGTTATTGCCTTCTGTACATCTCTGTTGCTCTACATTGGTTTTTTCCTCTTTCTAATCCATAAGGTATGTAACTCTCACAGTGGGTGCATAAGATGTTTTTAAACATCTCCCATTTATTATCTGTTCTTTTATTTTTAAACACCTTGGGCGACATGTATGAATTCGAATGCATATTATTTTTTTTTTACTTGGCACCGACACCCCAGTTCTAAATAGAAATAGAAGAGTGTTGAATACGACAGTATGAAGATTTTTGGTGCATTACATAGAGCTTAATGCGCCAAACTTCTCTCAAAGTTCGGCGCATTACACTCTATGTCCATACAAAGTTTTTCGCATTAAGCTTTATGTAGTGCGGAAAACTTTTTAGGGGCATAGAGTATAATGGGCCAAACTTTGAGTGACATATGAAGAAAGGTGCTTCAAGGTGAATTATTGCATCTCATATTCAGTGTATAATGCGCCTGACTATATGAAAGTGGTTTTTGTGCGATTAAAAATGGTCTAAAATTCATTACAACTCGCCTGTGTGTTTGGCGCATAACGAAACTTTGGCGCATTAGTAATGCGCCAAACATGTATAAAGGCTATAGATAGGCTGGAAGTAAAAGAAAAGTCATTAGAATAGCATGTCAGTGAATAGAAACTATGGTAGTGAACCATAGGTCCCAGCAAGACCTGTGGTGTGCTGGCTCTTGCTGTATATAGAATAAAGGGTGAGGGCAGCAAAAGTAAATTTCAAATTTAATGTAGTAAAAAATAAAAAAAAATCTGAAGACTATCAGTGGGTTTTTTAATGTAAAATTTGTTTTAGATTCTATGAATTTTAAATACGTTTTATAGGAGATATTTTTATATTTTTGGGATATTATATATTTTTATATTATTTTTATACGATAACATTTTTTATCAAATTTAAATAATTTAATTATATATAGTTTGATAATTATCATAAATTACTTGTTATTATTGTACCAGTTGTAAATTGAGAAATAAGGGACATTTTTTTCCCTAACAGCAAATCTAGCTTCACTTTGACTCCTCAGGCTCAGACAGACCACATTAAAATAGTTCTGTCTGTCGGAGCAGTAATGCGCCTAGTTTTGCTGAACCACATTCATATATGTGTCTAATATTATGAGTGTGGTGCGACATGCCCCCCAGAACGCCACCAAATATTAGGCGCATTAAAAAGTTTTGAGTCTTGCGAAAAATGCGGCAAACACATTTGTATATATCGTAGCCCGCTTACTTTTGGCACATTTTACGTCAGAAAAGGGTGAAAAACCCTTTCATACATGTCTCCCATACTGTCGTATTCTACACTATAGAATATCTATTTAGTATTTAAGTAAAAAAACAAAGACGCATTCGAATTCATACATATTGTCCCTAGGGTGACATGTATGAATTCGCATATGCCTTTTTTTGCCGTAAATTGCCAAAGTTTGATGCAGAACTGCCATACAAAGTTTGGTGCACTCTAGGCACCATACAATGGGAGACAGTAATGAAAGGGTTTTTGCCCTTTTCTGCTGTAAAATGTGCCAGAACTAAGCAGACTGCGATGTATAATGTGGCAAACACGTGTTAGGCGCATTGTTTGCAAGACTCGGCACCTTTTAATGCACCTAACATGAGTGGAACTTTAAACACCATTTGCACAAAAATCACTTTCACACAGTAAGGTGCATTATGCACTGAATACAAGATGCAATAATTCACTTTGAAGCACCTTCCTTCATACATTACTCAAATTTCGGCACAATACACTCTATGCCCATACAAAGTTTGCCACATTACATAGAGCTTAATGTGCCAAGCTTTGTATGGGCATAGAGTGTAATGTGCCAAACTTTGAGAGAAGTTTGCCGCATTAAGCTCTATGTAATGTGCCAAACATCTTCATACTGTCGTATTCTATACTCTTTTATATCTATTTAGATAGAATTGGGGTGTCAGCACCAAGTAAAAAGAAAAAACGCATTCAAATTCATACATGTCGCCCCATGTCTCAGTCAATGCAGTTAAGGGCCTCTCTAAACAGATAAAATTTCTGAAATTCAGTGTTTTGTGGCTCTTTGACAAAATACTCTGGATGGATAAATAGAAAGTTATTATATTGTGGTCATTATTTCCTAGATGCCCCCCAACCTGAACCTTTGTTACTCTATCAGGTCTATTAGCCAATATTAAGTCCAGTAGAGCTTTCCATCTAGTCAGGCTCCTGCACCAGCTAGGAAAGGTAATTATCTTTAGCTATTGACAAAAATCTGTTTCCTTTATGAGAGCCATAGGTTTCAGTTTCCCAATTTATGTATGGGTAGTTGAAGTCGCCCATAATAATAACCTCATTATGATTAGCTGCCTCATCTACAGTTGAATCAATAAATAAAAGTGTGTGGCACTCTCGAGCAATCACTTAAGGATTTCAGTGTTAGCTGATGGGTTTGGTATTCCCATAAATTTCAAGGTAGAAGATATCAACAGCACTCAGAGGTCATGCAATGCTTGAATAAGTGTTTTATTTACAAGAGTGGTGCTCCATACAGAAGATGCAAGAAAAAAATGTGACAGGTAATGACGTTTCGGTCTGGCAAGACCTTTCTCAAATCATCACAATGAGATGATATGGAGAAGTATAGAGGAGCGCTGCTCCTGTTTTGCCCAGCGGCTGCGGCCGCTTACTCTATACACTTCTCCATATAATCTCATTGTGATGATTTGAGAAAGGTCTTGCCAGACCGAAACGTCATTTCCTGTCACATTTTTTTCTTACATCTTCTTTATGGAGCACCACTCTTGTAAATCAAACACGTATTTAAGCATTGCATAACCTCTGAGTGCTGTTGATATCTTCTACCTCATCTACAGTTGAAACCAGAAGTTTACATACACTATGCATGTTTTTCTCACTATCTGACATGAAATCAGAATAAACATTACCCATTTTAGGTTAATTAGGATTACCAGAATTATTTGCCAAATGCCAGAACAATGACAGAGAGAATTTTTAAGTCAATTCTGCAAAATCAAAAGTTTGCATACATTTCATTAGTATTTGGTAGCATTGCCCTTAAACTGTATGACTTGTGTCAAACGTTTCAGATATCCTTCCACAAGTTTCTCACAATAGTGGGTAGGAATGTTGGCACATTCCTCTTGACTGGTGTAACTGAGCCTTGTTTTTAAGTTGCATTGCTCACACCTGCCTTTTCAGCTTTCCCCATACATTTTCAATAGGTTTGAAATCAGGGCTTTGTGATGGCCACTCCACACATTGACTTGGTTATCCTTAAGCCACTTTGAAACCAGTTTGGCAGTATACTTCAGGTCATTGTCCATTTGGAAGACCCATTCCCACCAAAGCTTTAACTTCCTGTCTGAAGTCTCGAGATATTGCTTCAGTATTGCCACATAATCTTCTTTACTCATGATGCCATCTATTTTGGAAAGTGCACCAGTCCCTCCTGCAGCAAAACAACCCCAGAACATGATGCTGCCACCCCTGTGTTTCACAGTTGGGATGGTGTTCTTAGGCTTCCAAGCTTCTCCCTTTTTCCTTCAAATGTAACAATGGTCATTATGGCCAAACAGTTCAATTTTAGTGTCATCAGACCACAGGACATGTCTCCAAAAATGTAGGTCTTTGTTCCTGTGTGCAATTGCAAATATTAATTTGGCTTTTATATGTTTCTTTTGGAGTTATGGCTTCTTCCTGGCATAGTGGCCTTTCATCCCCTTTTGATACAGTACTAGTTTCATTGTGGAAAAAGACACAATCTTACCAGCTTCCGCCAGCATCTTCACAGGGTCGTTACTTTTGTTCTTGGGTTGATATGCACATGTCGGCACAAAGCACGTTCATCTCTGAGACACAGAACCCATCTCCTTCCTGAGAGATATGATGGCTGGATATTCCCATCTTTCCTGTACTTGCTTATAATTGTACAGATGAACGAGGCACCTTCAGGTATCTGGAAATTGCACACAAGGATGATACAGACTTGTACAAGTCCACAATTCTCTTCCTGAAGTCTTGACTGATTTCTTTAGACTTTCCCATGATGCTACACACAGAAGCAGTGTATTTCTGGTGTGCTTTAAAATACATCCACAGGTGTGTCTCTAATTAAATCAGATGTTTCCAACAAACCTATCAGAAGCTTCCAAAGACATGACATCATATGGGCTGTCCCAAATTGTTTAAAGGCATAGTAATCCTAGTGTATGTAAACTTTTGACTTTGCAGAAAGTAATACAAATGCCTTAAAAGATTCTCTCTCTCACTATTCTGGCATCTGGCAAATATAAATAAGTAATCCTAATTGACCTAAAACGGAATAGGTTTATTCTGATTTCATGATTATTTATTGTTTATTCTGATATATTTTTATTACCCCCATGTATATCTACCCATAATAACTAAACATGTTCATATCCTGTATCTATATCTTCCCGTAGTGATGGCTTTAGATATTACATAAAGATATACATCTTCCCCTTCTGTTTTTTTGTGATCTCTTCTAAATAGACTGTAACCCTGTAAGTTAACTGCCAAGTCATAGGTCTCATCCAGCCATGTCATAAATAATTCTGGTGAGACTGCTGGCATTGGTCAGCATGCAATATAGAGTTTTTTTTGGTTTTCCCTATTTTAACCCTGTCATTAATTATTACTACACTTCACATCCTGATTTATAACAAATTCCCAGCTCTCTACCTTCACTATGTTGCACGCTATATGTGCAGTTGTCCTCCCCACCAGTCCCTAGTTTAAATACTCCTCCAACTTCCTTGCCACTTTGTCTCTGAATACAATTGCACCCTTCCCATTTAGGTGCAGCTTGTTCCTAGCATAGATTCTGTAGCCAAGAAAGAAGTCAGCCCAGTTCTCCAAAAACCTAAATCTCTATTTCTTACACCAATTTTTGAGCCACTTATTCACCACTCTAATCTCCCGCTGCCTCTCTGGTGTGGCCTGTGGTACAGGTAATATTTCTGGAACTACAGTGGGGAAAAAAGTATTTAGTAATCCACCAATTGTGCAAGTTCTCCCACTTAAAAGATGTAATTGACATAATAGGTAGACCTCAACTATGAGAGAAAAAAATAGAAAACAAATGCCGAAAATCATGTTGTCTGATTTGGAAATAATTTATTTGCAAATTATGGTGGAAAATAAGTATTTGGTCAATAACAAAAGTTCATCTCAATATTTTGTTATATATCCTTTGCTGGCAATGACAGAGGTCAAACATTTTCTGTAAGTCTTCACAAGGTTGGTACACACTATTGCTGGTATGTTGGCCCATTCCTTCATACAGATCTCCTTTAGAGCAGTGATGTTTTGGGGCTGTCGCTGGGCAACACGGACTTTCAACTCCCTCCAAAGGTTTTCTATGGGGTTGAGATCTGGAGACTGGCTAGGCCACTCCAGGGCCTTGAAATTCTTCTTACAAAGCCACTCCTTCTGAAATTCAGCCACATTTCATCTTCAATGCCCTTGCTGATTGAAGGAGGTTTGCACTCAAAATCTCATGATTCATGGCCCCATTCATTCTTTCATGTACACAGATCAGTCATCCTGGTCCCTTTGCATAAAAACAGCCCCAAATCATGATGTTGCCACCCCCATGCTTTACAGTAGGGATGGTGTTCTTTGGATGCAACTCAGAATTCTCTTCCGACACGACAAGTTGAGTTTCTACCAAACAGTTCTACTTTGGTTTCATCTGACCATATAACATTCTCCCAATACTCTTTTGGATCATCCAAATGCTTTCTAGCAAGCTTCAGGCGGGCCCAGACATGTACTGTTTTAAGCAGGGGGAAACGTCTGGCACTGCAAGTTCCTGGCGGCATAATGTGTTACTGATGGTAGCCTTTGTTACGTTGGTCCCAGCTCTCTGCAAGTCATTCACTAGGTCCCCAGATCGAGGGAGATGATCAGTGGTCTTGTATTTCTTCCATTTTCTAATTATTGCTCCCAAAGTTGATTTCTTCACTCCAAGCTACTTGCCTATTGCAGATTCAGTCTTCCCAGCCTGGTGTAGGGCTACAATTTTGTTTCTGGTGTCTTTCAACAGCTCTTTGGTCTTCACCATAGTGGAGTTTGGAGTGTGACTGTTTAAGGTTGTGGACAGGTATATTTTATACTGAAAACAAGTTCATACAGGTGCCATTACTACAGATAATGAGTGGAGGAAAGAGGAGCCTCATAAAGAAGACGTTACAGGTCTATGAGAGCCAGATATCTGGCTTATTTGTAGGTGACCAAATACTTATTACCCACCATAATTTGCAAATAAATTATTTCCAAATAAGACAATGTGATTTTCGGGATTTGTTTTCTCATTTTGTCTCTCATAGTTGAAGTATACCTATGATGTCAATTACAGGCCTCTCTCATATTTTTAAGTGGAAGAACTTGCACAATTGTTGGCTGACTACGTACTTTTTTCCCCACGGTACTACTTTGGAAGTCCTTGCCTTGAGCTTTTGGTCTAAGTCCCTGAAATCATTTTTAAGGACACTCCACCTACTTCTACCTTTGTCATTGGTGCCAATGTGCCCCATGACAGCTGGATTCCAACGACCAAGTTTGACCGCTTTACTTGGACAAAGGACCTTCACCTCTTTGCTCGCAAGCTCCATTGGAAAAAATGATTTGCTCTTAAAGATCGCAAAGAGAGCATAGAACTAGGAATACCTATAGACATGGTTGAAGACGTGCGTCTTCTTTATGGCCTCTCAGCAACACCTCAAACTGAATTCGGTAAAGGTCCGTTCACAGATTTAAAAAATAAAAGCATTAAGATGCCTCCACGTAGCGAAGTTTCATGTGTTGACATCTTTTTGGAGTCAGTTTTGCAGGATCTTGAGAAAATAAAGGGGTCTAAGTTAAAAAATTATTCAGAAGCAGAGATGAAGGCTTTACTCAAACTTGAGATGGACCACGATATCTGTATTAAACCGTCCGACAAGGGGGGAAACATTGTAATCATGGATATCATGCAGTATTGTAAAATGTGTGATAGCCTCTTTTTGGATAGGTCATGTTATGAGATTTTACAAAGTGATCCCACGGAAGCATATACGCAGGAACTTAGACAACTTCTAATTGAAGCAATGAGAAACGAACTTATAGATGAGTCCGAATTTAATTTTCTTCTCCCAAAATTTCCGACTTTAGCTACATTTTACAGTCTTCCAAAAGGGCACAAGGGCACTAACCCTTTAAGAGGACGCCCAATCGTTTCCGGCATTGGAGCCCTGGGCCAGAATTGTGGGGTATACGTGGACAGAATCTTGTCCCTGTTTGTACAATCTTTACCGTCATATACGAGAGACACAATGGATCTCCTTAAGCGTCTGGATGGCATCTTTGTGAATGAAACCACATACTTAGCAAGCATTAACGTCGAGTCCTTGTACACGTCTATACCCCACGATTCTGGCCTCGAGGCTGCCTATTTTTTCCTTAGATCACGTGGTTGCCAATTTGACCTGCACAATAAATTTGTGGTTGAATTGTTGCGGTTCTCGCTGACACATAATTATTTTGTATTTGACGGTAAGGGCTTCCACCAGCTGAGGGGTACGGCAATGGGGAGTCCCACTGCACCCAGTTATGCAAATCTGTACCTCGGCTGGTGGGAGACTACGGTCGTGTTTGGCGAGCAGCCACCCCCTTTTGTTGATAAGATCGCCCTTTGGGCACGTTTCATAGATGATGTTTTCATCATCTGGAACGGGACAATGGAAGAATTTGCAGGGTTGCTGAATGAACTAAATCGCAACACTTTAGGCTTCAGATTCACATCAGAGATCAATATTGAATCCATCTCGTTTTTGGATATAACAATCTCCAAGTCTTCAACAGGTGAACTGGTCACAAGTATCTTTAGAAAACCAACTTCTACTAACTCATTATTGAGGTGGGACAGTAATCATCCTGTCCCCCTCAAGAGAGGGATACCACGTGGCCAGTACCTAAGACTTAGGAGGAACTGCTCCACAAGGAAAGAGTTTGTTGAGCAGGCAGTGGATCTCAGGAGACGGTTCCAGGTTAAGGGCTATCCAGATCGTGTTCTGCGAGAAGCATATCGTAACGCCCTTGGTAGGGAAAGACAGGACCTTTTGTCACCTAACGGGAGAGAGGAGGAAACCCGATCAACGACACGAATAATAGGTACTTTTGATAACGCCTCTGAGGAGGTGCGAGAAATTTTATGCCGTCATTGGTACATTCTTCAAATGGATGTGGACATTAAGGGACATATAGGTGACGCTCCGCAGATTACCTATAGAAGAGGCAGGAATCTGCGAGATCGTCTCGTGCACAATCATTTTGGGAGACAACAAACCGAAACGTGGCTCAAAAGACCTAAAGGATTTTTTAGGTGTCGAGACTGCGTCGCATGTCCATATATGGAGAAATGTTCCACTTTTGTGGACACAGACAAGAAAAAATTGTTTCATATTCGCGATTTCATTACATGTAAAACGACACATGTTGTTTATCTTGTCAATTGTGTCTGCGGGATGAAATTCGTTGGCAAGACCTTACGCCTACTGCGTCGACGGGTCTGCGAACACCTTGGTGACGTGAGGCACCAGAGGGATACACCCGTAGCCAAGCATGTATGGCTTCATCACAACGGCGACATCAACTGCCTGAAATGGATGGGCATTGAAAACATCAAATCCACCATCCGTAAAGGGGACATTAATAAAAAACTATTACAGAGAGAAACGTTTTGGATTGTGACGCTGAAAACATACGCGCCTTTTGGGCTGAACGAGTCCGTTGATTACAGCTGTTACATCTAGAGTGATTTTAATTCTAGGATAGCTTTTTTCCTTTAACGATATCACTCTAGAGAGAATATAAGTATTCGTCCTGTAGTTTCAATGTGCTTGTATATGCTGATCTTTATATTTTTTCTATCTAGAATAACGATGTATCTGTGAAAATATCCTCTTTGGGTTTGCCTTCTTTTTCTTTTTCTTTGTGATTAGCATTGCTTCTATATGCCTTAGCTGCTTCCACTGGTCTTTAGGAGTATGTAATCAGTCTCAAATATTGCTCTTACCGTTATTTGATCCAGTGGTGTTATTTAATACTACCGTTGATCTGTACCCTGGCCCTTTAAATTCAGCGTGCACACATCTATAGTGTGTTAGCTGCGAGCTGGGGATGCCGTAGCTGACTTGATTGTTGCTAGGGGCGGAGTCTGGGTCACATGGGCCGGAACTCACGAACGCTGATTAGAAGGGCACGAGATTGAAGCGCCTTCATCGTCTTTCAGCAGCTGCTTCCTGGAGTGTGGGACGCGCGGGGCCGTATTGGCTCACACGGGACAGTGTTAGGTAACGTGCGCAGGCGTCCGTGGCGCCGTGTGTATCGCGCCGGACGCCCCACATGTGAGTGGCATCGATTGTCGTTACCGGACATCTCTGTAAGGACCTGCAGGTGACTTCTTATCCACCTTTTGAGGTAATCCTCTATTTCAACTCTTATCCATTTAGGTGGATTGTTTTGTCCTTCTCAAAGTTAATGAGACCTTTATCTCCTTTGTCCCATAGATAAACTTGTCCATTCTAGGCGATATTGCCATGATTTGGTAAGATGTTGTGACACTGTATATGCCATCAGTGAATGTCTTGCTATTGAGACAATCACTATCGGTGGATATTTCCCCCTTGTGTGGTCTGTAAGTCTCCCTGTGATACAAGTTTATTCTTGAGTCCAATTATCTTTTTTGGACTATTGATACCACACTCCTCAGGTGTTATCATTCTTATTGTAGCTGCATATATTTTTTTTTTAAACCATAATCTTTTTTATTAAGTTTATAAAACAGAAAATTAGATGGGGTTTTAAAAAAAAGTAAAGGGGGGGGGGTGTAACAATAAACAATAGGGCCAATAGCCAAAAAAAAGCCCCCCCAAACAGTGTTAACGGTACTAAGCAAAAGTAAAAATTCCAAGGGTCACAAATCCAAAATTACTTTAACCATTTGGGGGGAAGTTAATTGGTCCGAAGTTGAGATTGTGGATTCCCCAGTCAAAAAAGGAGTCACAAAAAACCCCAGCTCAAACTAACGCGAAAGGGTTTTTAAGGTACCCTAAACCCTCGAGTATTTAGTAAAAAAATTTAGAATCACCCCAGGATACCAACGTTTTTTCGTCCTTATCACCAAACGTGGGGGGCAAAGGGTTAAGGAATTTTATCAAATTTAATTGAAAGTTAACCTTTAAACCTCTTTCCTATTGGGAGGAATTGGGCTTTAAGTAAGGCCCCAAGCGGTCTTTACATCAGAAAATTTTTTGCAGGACAGTTCTAAAAGGGATGGGGAGTCATCCAAGTACACATCTTTTTGTAAGTCGGAGTTAGGAAATAGGCAGTGGAATATTTTCATCCATGGGTGTTTTTTCCCAACAGAGCTCTTGGGATGGAAATTTGGGGAAAAACCACCACATGTGGGAAAAAAACCGGTTGGCCCCCCCCAACCTCTCCCCAAAATGCTTGGAAAGGAAGGAAAAAAAAAGTGCAAATGGGTAGGGTTTTAGGTACCATCTTTGATAATTTTTTTTGATAGTTTCAAAATGGTTAATAATCTAAAGGGATTTTCCCCAAAGAGTGGAAAGGTGGGCTGCCAAACGGCCCCCTGCGAAAGAACAGTTAAGTTCTTCCTCCCATTTTTGAATGTAGAACGGTTTGGAATCTATTTCTTTGGATACCATAAGGTTGTATATAATAGACAACCCTTTGTCAAATCCTTTCTGATATAGTAAAAGTTTGTGGAACGGGGATTGTAATGTGGAGGGGATGGCCCATTTTCATGACTGCAACCAGCGTGCTGAAATTTTTAGGTACTGATAAAAAAGAAAGGGATTTTTCCAAGGTTTATAGGGATTTTAAATTTAAAGAAAAAAAAAAAGCAGAGGGACCCCCTTCGGGGAAGGGTTGCCAATCTTTTGTTTTCCCCCTTGGCCAGCCATTTCAGGGCTGGAAAAGAGGGTATGCTGACCCGCACAATTGAAAAAAGGGACATATGTTTTTTTGGATGGTAAACCCCCTTTCTAGGAAGTAAATAATTTTACGCCAGGCCCCCCTTTAAAGGGGATGTGTAAGGGCTTTAAAAACTGAGGGGGAATCTCAAATTCCCCCAAAAATGGGACGCAACAACCTATCCTTTTAAGAGAAGGGGGTTTTTCCCCCAAGAACCTCCAGTTTTTGGGCCAACCTTTAAAAATCGGGATAGCCAGAAGGTTTTAATGGGGTCTAATACTGAAGCAATGTTGTAAGCTAGCCAGTTTTTTCGGTACTGCCCTTTCCCCCCCATTTTAGCAGGAAAGCATAAATATTTTCTCTTACATCTGGGTCTCTTATTATTCCAGATGAATTGTAGCAGTTGGGACCCGAAATTTTTACTAAGGGGGGGAATAAAGGGTAGAAAAACCTGCCCGTACAAAAAAAATTTAGGGGTAATACATTTTAAAAAAGTATTAATTTTTTGCCACCATGCAGGGGTAAAGGGTTTCTTTTTTACTAATTTCGAGGGAAATTTTTTGATTAAAAGGGATTCAAAAAAGGGGGCCTATAGTTTGGCTATAAGGGGGAAGATTCAAAAACCTAAAAAAGTAATAAAAAGGGCTTGGGCCAACAAAAATTTAGGTTGGGGCAATTTCTTTTGATTTTTTTCCGGGGCTGAAATGGGAGTACCACTACTTGGTCGATTCCCCAAATTTTTAATAAAAAATAAGGAATTTCAGTCAAAATGCGAAGTAGGCGGGGTTTGGAAGTTCTGGATTAGAGCAAAGAAGAGTGTTCGTCTGAAAAAAATAAAATTTTTTTGCCCATACCTCCCATGTTTTTCCATGGAATTTTTACTAGAAGTTCCTGATTAATTCCGTCAAGGGTTCACACATAAAAGTAAAAATTTGGGGAGACAATGGGCATCCTTGTCTGTTCCTTAGAAAAAGAAAAATGTGCGGACAAGAAGCCAGTTGTTAGACTTTTCGCGGAAGGATTTGGGGTACAGGGCCCCCGAAGCTTGTTGAATTGGTCCCCCAAAAACCAAACTTACAAGTACACTCTAAAAAGGACCGTTGAGCCTTTCCCCCCCCAAAGCTTTTTTTTGCATCGATTAAAAGGGGAGAAAATTGTTGGGGTTTTTTTCGGGGTTAAACTATTTGTAAGATACCACCCCTCCTTTTTACTAAAACCCGGTTTGGCGATTTCAACGAATTCCCGATTGCCCCGGAAACCAGTGACAGGTCAGTAAAAAAATAGACTAATTTTCCTTCTGAATAACGATTTAAGTTCTACTCCAAAATACTTGAAAATCGCATAAACAAATTTTTACCGCTTTTTGCGCAAAATTTTTTTATGTGCCAATTTAGGTGTTGTTTTGGGTGTGTGGTGCGGGTTATTATTTTTGCATTTTTCACATCCCCTTCTTTGATACCCTTGTTATATTACGACTGTTATTTTTTTGGGAATCCCCCTTTTTTTTTATTTTATGACCCCTGTAAAATTTTTTCTCCCCTTTATATAGCCCCCCCCCAGGAAACATTTTTTACATCTTGGGAGGGTTGAAAAAAGTTTGGGACAGGGGTGTATAGGGGGCAGATTAGTTAAGGGTTAGGTTCCCCACGGGGCTCCTTGTTGGGAAAAAATCATCCCGTTTTTTGGTAGGCTAGGTTTTATTCTAGACTTTGTGGGTTATTTTTGTAGTGCACTTATTGTTGTTTTCGCCTGTGTTTAGATTTTTAAAAGTATATTTAAAAAAAAAGTTACTTTTTAGTTTGTTTTTTCCCCCCTGAAAAAAGGAAAAGTGCTATTTGGGATTTGGGAAAAAACCCCTTTATTGTGGGCTATTTCTTTGTTTTCTGAACTGACATCCCCCATCTTCGAAATTGAAAATTTTGGTTGGGGGGTGCCAAAAACAGGATTTTAACCTAGACACTTTTCCTCCCCGTCCTTTTTTTTCTGAATGTCACCCCCAGGGCCTCAAATTCCCCTCCCTCATGCTGCCACCTACCCAGCATCTACCCCAGCAGTGCTTTCTCAGTGAGCAACAACTCACTTTTTAATTTGGCAAAAGGATCTCAGGTTGCCCACTTCTCTTTT